>CAIGQZ010004081.1:3188700-3209245 GCA_903798205.1 Danio tinwini
AAATAAATAAATATATATAAAATAACATAAATACATATTATAAGTATTATTATAAATATAATTTAGCTTAATAATTAGCCAGCTAATTACTTTAGCTTAATACTTTAGTAATTGTTTTTGTACATAATGTTTTTGTTATATATAACAATGAATTTATTCATGTAATGTGTTTTTTCCCCCAGATATATTAATTTTAAGATTTATTAAACATAGTTTTGATTATCAATAAAATAATTTGCATGGGTTTAGCACTTTAATTTAACCAATTTAAAAAAATAACTGATGCACAATGCAGGGTGAAAATACATCAATTTAACATTAGTTGCTGTAGTTTTTTTGATTTAGTAGTAAATTCCATGAAGTCAGTTTCTGTTTTATAAATGCATGTTATATATTTTATTGTGAATGATTCATCCAAGTCTGCTTAATTGTTTAAAATTTATGAAAATGTATTAATGACTTCTCCAGTGATTTAGTCCACTTAATCCCACTCCTTTTTTACAATCGACTGCAAGCTTTCATTTACTTTTAAGTGCAACACCTTTATCTCAAACTTAATTCAACAACTGGTGGAAAGAACTAAGTCCTGTAACACCCCAGGACATCCCCACTAATTCATCCGTATGTCACAATATGGAACAGATTGTTCCACAGGGTTCCCACACTTCTTTAAAGTACCTAAAAGAATGGGAATTTCAAGGCCTGGAAAGTACTTAAAAACAAACATAAGTCTTTGAAAGTGCTTGAATTAAATGTGAAATTAAACTTGTTTATGGTTTTATTTCAACATTTGTAATTGATTGTGTAAAACAGATAAAAAAAAGAAAAATTCTTTAATTAAAAATCATAAATTGAAGTTTTGTTCAATAACATTGACAAATAATGCACATTTTATCAATGTTTCAGAAACCACATTTGATATTTGTGATTATTGTGACATTTAATTAATCTTGTCTCTATCTAACGATTCTTCTGTCTTTTGAATCTATTAGGTAATGTGTCACAGCGTCAGTACACTGCTTCGATCTTTCGCTTTTATGCTTGTACTTAGTAATTTTAGCGGAAACCTCAGATACTGTTGGTTGGTTCCTGTTGGTTGTGCAGCTGTTTTACTTACCAAGTTCAGTGTTTCCCTTAGGTTTTGGTTGGGGCTGCGGCACGACGTGGCCCAACGCAGCGTGGCTGTTCAGACTCACACTGACACAAGGAGTCATGGTCTTTAATGACAGCAGTAAATAACTGAACAACTATTTGAACTGTAAAACCGTTTGTAAATTATAAATTAACATTTATTTTATATCTTTTTTATTGACAAATTGTGCAGCTTTTGTCTCTGCAATCTTTATGGGCTTCTGGAAGAACATTTCCTGAGCCTCTTGGTATGGAAAGTCAGAAATGTCAGGCCCATTTATTGAGACATATATTAAACATGTCTCTTATAAAAATTTAGATGTAAACATGTCATGGCCAGAAGCAGATTTACAGAAAGTAATTCATCCATTCATTTTACTTCAGCTTAGTGCCTTATTTATCAGGGGTCACCACAGTGGAATGAACCGCCACAGAAAAATTACAAACAATGCAATTTGGAAACATTGCAAATGATGAAAGATGAAAATGAGTTAAAATGCACATCTATAAATCTAATACTTGTTTACTAAAAGGAAATAGGACCATAAACTACTACTTATAGCAATGGGTGTATTACAAGAAGTTATATTATTAAATATTTATGTTAAAAAAAGTTTTATCTAACAATTTCAGCCAGCTTTTAGTGAACTTGTAATATTGTCAAAAACAGAACTTTCAGATGTTATATGTAAAAAAGGCCTAAATACATGCAGGACCATTCCAATATTGCTCTATTCATTTAACCTATCAAATGTAATGTTTAGACCATTACTGTGGCTCTTGCGGTCTGTTCACTTGCTTATTCACTCTCGTCTCCATGATTTCCGGGTATTTTAATTCATTTTGTGGGATCACGGAGTCGGCATGAATTTGCGGAAGACACGCAGAGCCTCCGGGAGAGGTCATAACTAGACACTAGATAGAGGATATAGCTCCGCTCGCATCAAACACAGCATGGGATGTGCGCGACGCATCTGAAGAGCGGGTAGGGATGCGGGACGTATTTGAGGACGGTAGACGTGCGATTTCCAGGAGATTATCATTCGTTTGCAGGCATCCAGGAGTTGTTTGTGGGAGACACTCAGAACTTCCAGAAGACTTGGGATGTCTGCATCTGTTTATATTTTAGCTGCAGTGACGCAATCGCAGAACAGAAATGACATGCTGTTGTGTCAATAAGATATTACATACACTATTTAGCTTGTTTATTAAAAAAAGTTGTTATCTGGTGCTATATAGATAATACAATTAACATGACTTCAAGGAGGGCGGGTACAGTCGTTGGGAGGGCGGGGCGCCACCCTTATATAACGTTAGGGGAAACACTGAAGTTTGTCAACTCCATTATAATGACACAGATCACTCTGCCTATTCATGCCAGAATCCCGCGGAAAAAGTGATTGACAGGTGGTAATTAGTGTGTAGCTGTGGCGAGGGGGCGTGGCCTAGAGCCGTGGGACCGAAACGAGGCGCGCCACAGGTGCATCTCATCTGTGGCGGGCCTCGTTTCGCTCCCACGGCTCTCGGCCACGCCCCCTCGCCACAGTAGCTTATCTTTATTTATTTATGATTTGGTTATGGGTAAAACAAAGACCATGTGGTTCAGGTAGTTGAAACGGTAGGCTACAAATTATTAATTCGCTATTAATTAATTAATTATTCATAAATAATGAATTTACTACCGCCTATGACGATGATGCCATCGACCATCACGATGTTTCACATTAGACATCGTTCGATGCCAAATTGGTCAAAATCTTCCAACCCTACTATGAATTACAAAAGTGCTTGATTTAAAATTAATGGTGCTTTTAAAAGCCCTTGAATCTGCTGTTCATGAAAGTGTGGGAACTCTGATTTCATTTTAACTTTAAATTCTACCAAAATCATGTAAATGACTCTGCTTTTCCCCCCACACGTGCAACATCTTCATGCACAGGAGGAATCAAAGCAGCTCCTGAACCAGCAGAAGGCCAGCTCTCGCTCTGACTCTCGTGAAGATGAGGTTTCTCCTCCCATGAACCCCGTGGTGAAGGGCCGCAGGCGGAGAGGAGCCATCAGCGCTGAAGTCTACACCGAAGAGGACGCCGCTTCCTACGTCAGAAAGGTCTGCCTCTGTCAGTGTGTGTGGAGTCAGCAGGACTGGTAAATGTTGCTGAATCACTCATATGTTCTGTCATCTCTCTGTGAAGGTCATTCCTAAAGACTACAAAACCATGGCGGCTCTTGCCAAAGCCATCGAAAAGAACGTGCTCTTCTCACATCTAGATGACAATGAAAGAAGGTGACTAAGTTTGAATTTATTTAAATGAGTTCTGGCCAAAGATTAATCGCATCCAAAATAAAAGTTTGTGGTGTACTGTGTATATTTAATATGTTTATATAAATACACATGCATGCATTTATATTTAGATATAAAATCTATATATGATAGAAATTATGTATACATTTATTTATCTCTGTAAAAAAGTAGTTTTGTATATGTTTGTTTTTATGTATATTTGCGTGTGCATCATTTATACATAATAAATATAAATAATACAAAGTTTTATTTTGGATGCAGTTAATCATGATTACCTTTGCACATCACTAATTTTAATGTGCTTTTTTTAAAGGTGGAAGGAAAACATACAAAAAATTATTTTAATAGTTTTATTTTTGCACTTTTTTGCATCTATAGATTTCAGTTATGTTACAAAAAGTTTTTAATATCAATATTTCACAATACATAAGAGTTGTTCTCAGAGTCTTTTCTTCATTTCCACTTCAGCAGCACTCACACCTAATATTACAGTTTTAATATAAACTTTATTCTTATATTATTCGCCTGGTTCTATGCAACAGTTTTTTCATTCTTTCTGTTTGCATAGTTCCTGATTCATGAAGTGATAAAAAGCTAAATCCGCTCAGTAATTAATATGTCAGCCAAATCAGATCAAATGTGTGGAAAATGTATGACTATTCAAAACTCAAATTTCTGATTTGGAAGTTAATGCAAATTAGTGCATATTTAATCAGATTGTTCCTCGTTTGCACATTTAAACATAACATGTTTAAGAAAATTGTAATACAGACATTTGTTTCTTGCAATTTTAAGAAATGTAAATTCAGAATTGGGAGATGCTGTATATGATCATTGTTGCAATGATTATGTATGTGGCTGTGTGTGTATATTCAATAGCGCTGGATGCTTATTAGTTATTAATCAAGCTGTATAGTGCAGTAATAATAATACTTATTATTTTATTATTAATGTTTGATAAATACAGTAGAACAATGCAATTCATCATTTATCTTATTTGATGTTAAATACATATATACAAGTTGATTTTACTAATAATAAAAAATAGTAATATTTAGCATATTTCTTTCAAAACTGTAAGCTTCAGAGTATTATCTGTTAATCGATACAATTCATAGTTTATTGCGTATGTCACAGTACTTATTAGTTAGTCATAAAGCTATATATTGCAGGGATTCATTGTTGTAATAATAAAAATGTAAATACGTCAATATAACCATAATGCCTAAATATAATATGATAGAGTATAGCATAAGCAAACATAAATGCTTAAATATTAATACAATAGTCCTCTGAATATAATACAGTTTATTATATGGAACATTTCTGCACCTTTTTTTGCATAATCTACTTCTTTGAGGTATGGTGATACAAGGATGAAAATAGACTTTGGAGTATCAAAACAACATAAATGTGTCAGAACTTTACATTTATTTGATTTTCATCATTATGCATTAGAATGTGTCCTATTAAAAAACTTCTGAGCTACAAAAATTTCTAACAAGGATAACATAATGAAGCTAAATAAAAATATTCATTAATAATATTAATTTTATGTCTTTGTACTTTGCGAATATACCTCAAACCTATATTTTATATACCTATAAAATAGACAAAAATTTCGTATGGTTATACATTTATTTATATATTTAAACATTTTAATAAGTATGTTTTATCTTTGTAAACATTATACAATATATTAGTTCAGATTTTTCCCAAAATGAATTCAATTGAATGTAATGCAAACACTAATATGTCTTTGCTCTTTTATTAGTCAATTCAGCTGTAGTATCTTGTTTTGAAAATATTAAATAATTTACTGACCTAGTTTTTGTATTTTTATTTTACAGTGACATATTTGACGCCATGTTTTCAGTCACCTACATTGCAGGAGAGATCGTCATCCAGCAAGGTAGAGCTTTCATTACACTAATGTAAAATCATCACACAATCAATCAATCAATCAATCTATCTCATCTATACATCTATTGATCCACGTTTTTTTCTTCCCCCAGGCGACGAGGGCGATAACTTCTATGTCATTGACCAGGGTGAAATGGACGTAAGTTACGCATTCTCAGATTAGCATGTCCTCAAATCACAACCCATATTAGCACTCAACCAAAGTCCAGTTTCGCTCAGGATGATGTCAGATCACAGAAGTAAGAGATCTTGTTTCTGCACAGGTGTATGTAAACAATGAGTGGGTGACCAGCATTGGCGAGGGTGGAAGTTTTGGGGAGCTGGCATTAATCTACGGCACCCCAAGAGCTGCCACCGTCAGAGCAAAGACCAACGTGAAGCTGTGGGGCATTGACAGAGACAGCTATAGGAGAATACTGATGGTACAACATCACCTCAACACACACACACTTCACTTAAAGAGACAGTTCACCCAAAAAATTATTGTCATGAGAGTCATGATTGACTCTCCTCCACTTGTTCCAGACCTGTTAAAGTTTTTTTTCTTCTGTTAAACACAAAAGAAGATACTTTGAAGAATGTTGGAAAATTGGTAACCATTGATTTCCATAGTATTTGTTTTTCCTATTATGTACAGAATTATTAGCCCCCCTGTTTGTTTTCCCCAATTTTTGTGTAAGGGAAAGAAGATTTTTCTCAACACATTTCTAAACGTAATAGTTTTAATAATTAATTTCTAATAATTGATTTATTTTATCTTTGCTATGATGTCAGTACATAATATTTGACTATATATTTTTCATGATACTAGTATTTAACTTAAAGTGACATTTTAAGGCTCAACTAGGTTAATTAGTTTAACTAGGCAAGTTGGTGTAATTAGGCAAATCTTTGTATGAACAAATATTGGTTTGTTCTGTAGACAATTGAAAAAAATTGTGCTTAAGAGGGCTAATAATTTTGGCCTTAACATTTTTTTTAATTAAAGCTGGTTTAATTCTAGCCAAAATAAAACAAATAAGACTTTCTTCAGAATAAACTAATATTACTATGAAACATTCCTTGCTCTGTTAAACATCATTTAGGTAATATTTGAGAAAGCAAAACAAAATGACATGAGGGTGAATAATTCTGACTTCAACCGTATGTCAGTGGCTACAGGTTTGTTTGTTTTTACTTTTCTGTTCAAAAAAATGAAAGAAACTCATAAAGGTTTGGAACCAGTGAGTAAATGTTCATTTTTGGGTGAACTATTCCAAATAATATTAACATATTTCATTCTCCAAATCATTAACATGTCCTGTGTCTAATAACAGGGAAGCACTTTGAGGAAGAGGAAGATGTATGAGGAGTTCTTGAGCAAAGTATCTATTTTAGGTAAGTCCATCTGTGTGTCAGTCAATCAATTTCACTTAAAACATTTTATTTCTGTTCTCACTGCCATATATATATATATATATATATATATATATATATATATATATGGATGGATGGATGGATGGATGGATAGAACGACTGACTGACTGACTGACTAAAAACAGGCCACAGGCTTGCTTATTATGCCTCCCTTTTATGCATAATTTACTGATGAACAACACTTTCTGCTACAATTTATCCTGACCATACATTTATCATATTTTTTACCTTATGTATATATACATACACATTTATTTAGTTACTAATTGAAATAAAATGATTTATTCTGCTGTGCAAAAGGCAATAACTGGAGGAAACCCAGGCTGAAAACCTAAACACCTAAATCAATTATGTAAATTATTAGTACCATTGCATTTATGGCTATGACTGTGTAGGCGTACTAACCTTACTAAATTCAAGGCATTGCATAAATTAATATTTAAGTTTCAAAGAACTACAAATTAGGAAAATATGTATTTAGCACATTGCAACAATGGGTTATCACTTCTAGGATGGGCACTTATAACAGTAAAAAGTAGCAACTTTATTTTACCCAATAAATTCATTAATTTTTTATAGTCAATCAAATGAACTTAAACAATAAAAAAATGCACTTTTGAGAGGAGGGGTTTGCCAGAAAATCTTCGGTGGCATCCCTGTGTGTGCGTGTGCGTGTGTGTGTGTACATACATGCATACAATATTGGCTCAAGATATATGTAATTGCCAGATTTCCAATGTCCTAACCCTATTTAATTTGGCTGAAATTATTTCATTAATTAATTGCACTAAATAACTTCATGAATAAGTTTTCAATATAATGATTTGTAATACAAGAAGTAATATAATGAACTGTATCATATTCAGAGAGCTCTAGTAAACGTAAGCATTTATGTTTGCTTATTTAAGTAAATCTATTTCAATTAGGCTTTTTAAATATTACGTTTATTTCTCATATGCATATTTAGTTTTGTATTTTGTATTTTAATAAATCATTTTAAACAGCATGTGTGAATAATATCTCTGTTGCGATCTGTTCGACCAGAATGCATCTTAATATCAGGGCCTGTCTGTATGTTTGTCTGATTACACAACTGTAACCCCAGAGAGATGTGTGTGTGTGTTTGTATTTGCTGTAACTGTAGTGTGTGTGTGGTGTTTCTAGAGTCTCTGGATAAGTGGGAGCGTCTGACGGTGGCTGATGCTCTAGAACCGGTTCAGTTTGAGGACAGCCAGAAGATCGTGGTTCAGGGAGAACCGGGAGATGAGTTCTTCATCATCCTGGAGGTCTGCGGTGTCCAGCTCTTACTGCTCTATTCAGTGTGTCTGTGTTTGAGTGTTTTCTCAAGTGTTTCTGTGCTCCTCCTTCAGGGATGTGCAGCCGTTCTGCAGCGCAGGTCAGAGAATGAGGAGTTTGTAGAGGTGGGCAGGTTAGGACCCTCAGACTACTTCGGTAAGAGCCATAAAAACATTTCAGTAATTTTCGTAAACCTAAAATTACATTTCATGGACTAAGGAAAATGGTATAGAAAAGAGATAATTATATATATAATTATTATATATATATATATATATTAGGGCTGTCAATTGATTAAAAAAATTAACTAATTAATCACACTTTTTTTTGTGATTTAATCATGATTAATCACGAATAAAAAAAATCCAAAATGCAGGCATTGCAAATATGGAAATTGGATAATAATAATAATAAAGTATTAATTACAAACAATTTTATTCATTGTAAAGTTGTATTGCGAGTTGAGAACATTAATTATAAAGTAGAAACAATTTTGCTCAGTCCTCCTTAACATTTAGCCAGTTGCTAAGACAGTTCAGTCTATTAACATTAGTTGTTTTATACTGAAACTTTCCTTCTAAAAGCGCTTCCTTGATCTTATCCATATTTCTTTGCACATTAAACACACGCAGAGCTGGAGCAAGCTGAACTGGCTCTCTAGGCGAACGGCAATCATGTCGCCCGCCCTCAACTCGAAAGTGAAATAAAAAGTGACCGGTTCACGGATGAAAGGAAGGACCGGTAGGGAGGGGGTGGGTGTCGCGGATGAAAGTCATAACCGGGGGGGTTCGCTTACTATTCTACGGCCGCCTAGGTCGCCTCTACGGACGCGCCGGCCCTGAACACACGTCGGCCACAACAGGAAATAAAAAAAAAATCTGCAACTGCGTTAAATGCGTAAATTTTTTTTAACGCGTTAAATATTTCAAATTATTCTGGTGTGTTAACGCGCTAATTTTGACAGCCTTAATATATATATATATATATATATATATATATATATATATATATATATATTTTTTTTATATATATATTATTATAGTTGAATATATTTTTAGTTAATACATTCACAGCATAAAAAAATCCATTGAAAATTTGTAATTTACAATTCTGACTTTTTTTTTCTTGCAATTTTAAGAAATATAAATTCAGAATTAGGAGATACTGTATATGATCACTGTTGTAATGATCATATATGTGGCTATGTGTGTATATTAATTAAATTCAGATGCTTATTAGTTATTCATTAAGCAGTATAGTGCAGTTAGTAATAATAATTATTATTTTATTATTATTGTTTAATATTAAATATATAAATACAGTAGGTCTATACATGATTTGTTGAAAAATGCAATTCATCATTTATCCTATTGGATATGTTACATTTTATTCATTCAAATTAGATAATTATTAATTATGCATATAGTTATATATAATAAGTCTATAATATATATATATATATATAAAGTTGATTTTAATAATAATAAAAATAATAATGTTTAGCATATTTCTTTTAATACTGTAGGCTTCAGAGTATTATCTGTAAATCAATACTGCTAATAGTTTATTGCATATGTTGCAGTACTTATTAGTTAGTCATGAAGCTATATATTGCAGGGACTTCATTATAGTAATAATAATAAAAATGTAAACACTTTAATATAACCATAATGCCTAAATAGAATATAATAGAACATAGCATAAGCAAACATAAATGCTTAAATATGAATACAATAGTCCTCTGAATATAATACAGTTCATTATATTATACAGTTCGTTATATGGGCAACTTATTATTCAAGAAGCTTTTTAGTCAGTTAATTAAGAATAAAAAATGAAAATTTGAATACTAGCATCCAAAGGAGTAGAGTTTTATTTATTTATTTATTTTGACAGGGACAATGCACATTAATAATACAAAAAAGTACAATGTGCCAGAATTAGCCAAAAGGCTATTTTTCATCTGCAGACCCTGGACTGATGTTAAAATAGTCAACCTAAAAACATAACATGATTATTCCATACATAATATACTATACAAACATCAAAATACATATAAATGTACATTCATACAAATTATTAAGTACACTACATCTAAGATCAACTCATCAACAGCCGTTTCATGTCACTCAAACACATACGCAACTATTAGACACAATAAAAATTTTCAATATGGAGGTAAAGATGGTTAAGAGAAGCAACAGTAGCTTTAATCCTTCAATCAGCAGTATACAATCAGACAACATTTTACATACAAAATAAAAATCAATCAGTTTGTTAATATTACTGTTGACAGCACTGACCTTCAATTAGCCATTTCTTTAAGTAAATCGTAATAGAGGTATAAGCATAAAATTACTTAATAAATGCTTTTAAACCGATTGTTCTCCAGCCAAATTAATTATTAGATATTATGGAATGATTAAAAAACAATATTGGCTCAAGACACATGTGAAAAGAGAGATCCTGATTATTAAAAATATCCCAAAAAATATGAATAACTCTCTTTCAGCCCAAAACAAAGTTATTGCATTTGCACAGGAGAATAGATAATAATTTAAATAACATTAACACATAAGAATAACAGTATAAGAGCAATTCCATGCAGATGCCAACCTTGCCATGAAAAGTTTCCATGAAGTTTTCACCAAAGTATTTAAGAAAGTATTTTAAGGTACTTTAATAAATACTCAAATGTCTCTGTTAATGTTTTCGAACAATTATATTTGATTTACCAAAGTCACACAAGTGGCAATTTCACGTCTGTCACATCCATAACGGAGAGATGTCAAATCCACAACACAAGTTTTTCCCTCATAAATGCAGAAATGTCAAATAAAATAAAACCAATCATGTTTGTTATATAGACCAATTACCATGTTTGTAAACATTCAGGATGCGCGCGCAGGGAGGTGGCAGAAAAAAAACGGAAGCGCAACCATTTACAACGAGGGAATGAATACAGTTTGTTGTTGTCTTAGAAGTAAGATATATTGATTACATAATATATATATATTATTTACATAATGCTTTAAGCCTATTATAACAGCTCTTCACCCAGTGATAAGCACAGTGATTCTGCAAAATAAACGTTACAGTGAGCGGCGTACGTCTGACAGGTCCATTTGCGATAGCACCCTCCCAATGGAAATTGGAGAAGACGAAATGATCAAGCATCCAGCCCCAAATATACAATCTCATTGAAGCTCCAAGGGAGTTTACAAGAGAGAAGTTAAAGGTCTACAAGTGTTGGGATGCCAACAATTGTGTTCTGTGTGGTCATGTGCAAGAAATAATGATACCTGATTACCAGATTCAAAACTATGTAGAGCTAAAAACCGAGGTTCTGCCGAGCTAAAGACAAGGAAAAAAAGACGAAGTTAACAATATACAAGGACTCGGTAGGTCCTAATCATTAACAGCAAAACTGCATTCTGACAGCGAACTACACCTGTACGGCAGGCCCAGGGTGTGTGAACTTACACATAAAGGTAAAGTTGGTTTTAAATTCGCACATTCAGACTTTTTCCCTAATAATATAACTTCATAAAAGTATTATTTGCAAACTCTAAATAGTGAAATCATATTAGCAGCCAATGACTATCAAAGTACAACATTGTTCAGTCAAATAAACAGTGTTCATGTTGTTTTCAAGTCACACTTGCAGGTTATTTCAGACCAAATACTCAAAGTGTCATGGTAAACAATATAGGGAGTGTGTCACTGAATGAATGTGTGAATATAAACCAACATTAATAACTTACACTTTCAAGTTTCATTCTTAGCATTCAGTGTCTGCAGTTTAATTAATCATATGCAACTGTTTTGCCGAAATCATTGCTGCACGAGTAACATGTTCGCTATTGCAGCCGGTCTCTTTTTGCAACTGGGGACCTGTGTGACGTCATGTGTGACGTAGGTTGGTAATTCGTCTATAGAGAGCCAATTAGCATTACTTCTTCTGGGTTGTGCAGTTTAATTCACAGAATTTCTACAATGTGGTAGACTCTAAACTCACAGACTTATTTGGTCACATCCATAACACATGCTTATTTTCCTCATTTAAAATATAAAAAAGGTTTACAAATTGATATTTTTCTGATCCATAACTACATGGTTAGTTGTTTTGGAAAATATAAACAGATGCTTCATTGTAATAAAAACATATGTTCTTTCTTTGTGAGTTTAATGCAATGTCACGTCCATAACACTGGAATTGCTCATAATTAAGCTGCTCTTCTTTTTGTTTGGTGTCATCAGGTGAGATTGCTCTGCTGATGAACCGGCCCCGAGCAGCGACGGTTGTGGCTCGCGGGCCGCTCAAATGTGTGAAGCTGGACCGGCCGCGCTTCGAGCGAGTTTTGGGCCCCTGCTCCGACATCCTGAAACGCAACATCCAGCAGTACAACAGCTTCGTGTCGCTCTCCGTCTGAATGCCAGAAAAAGAACCTCCACCTCGGCAGGGTCCACGGTTTCGCTTCTCATTCACACACCACACACACATGCTTCATTCAGAGCTTTAACATCAGACATTTAGAGCCAAACGAAAGACAGACAATCAAACTAGGGCTGCACGATATTTGGAAAATATGCCATATACAGTTGAAGTCAGAATTATTAGCCCTCCTTAATATTTCTGTTTAACAGAAAGAAGATTTCTTCAACACATTTTTGAACATAATAGTTTTAATAAGTCATTTCTAATAACTGATTTATTTTATCTTTGCCATGATGACAGTAAATAATATTTGACTCGATATTTATCAAGATACTAGTATTGAACTTAGTGACATTTAAAGGCTTCATTAGGTAAATTTATGGTAATTAGCCAAGTCATTGTGTAACAGTGGTTTGTTCTGCAGACAATTGAAAAAATATTGCTTAAGGGGGCTAATAATATTGACCTTAAATGGGTTTAAAAAAATGAAAAGCTGCTTTTATTCTAGCCGAAATAAAACAAATAAGACTTTCTCCAGAAGAAAAAAATATAGGAAATACTGTGAAAAATTTCTGAATCTGTTGAATATCATTTGGGAAATATAAAAAAAAAATGTACATGAGGGCAAATAATTTTAACTTCAACTGTACATGTATATGGTAATTTTATTTTATTACAAAATTATTTATTTATGCAATGATCATACTAAAATAAACAGGTAATAATAGTTATTTTTCTGATAAGTTCTAATCTAAAAAGCTGCCATGGTGCAAACATTTCGACACTATGAACAAATGAAAACCTGGGCAGACATTCTGACTCTTATCCGCTTAAGTCGTGACGTATCGGTGACATGGAAAACTGTTTCCAGGTCCAAGCCGCTACTCATTTGAACTGAGAAAATATTTTTTATGACCACTTTTTTAAGTCATATGACACATTAAAGTGAATTTCATATAAAATAATGCCATACACAACAGTCTCTGGACTTCTGCATCACAGACACCAATATTTTAACAATTTATAAAAAATGTATCACATACTGGCCCTCGGATATTAGCCATGAATATATATATATATATTGTGATTGTGATTTTCGAAAGTATTACATCGCTTTGTAAACATTTATTATTACCATTTGTTGAGTCTCCCCGTACAGTTTGATAGCTCGCTTGGATCTGGAAGCTGCTTCATGTGACGTCACACTTAACAAGCGGATTGGCTGTCTAGCATTTATTTTCAGCTCTAGATTTGCCTTCTGGCCAATAGCAGAACAGCACCTACTGGGTAGGTGAGTTTAAAGATGTTCTGTTTTGGTCTAGAGTTTTAATTTTGGTGCAAAAAAAAAAGTAATTTATTGCACCCCTCTTTTTGCAATATGAGTATCGCATATGCACTACCTGACAAAAGTCTTGTAGTCGATCCCGGTTATAAGAGCAACAAATAATAGTTGATCAATTGGAAAAGTGGCAGAAGGTAGATTTTCCTGATGAATCATCTGTTGAACTGCATCCCAATCATCACAAATACTGCAGAAGACCTACTGGAACCAGCATGAACCAAAGATTCTCGCAGAAATCAGTCAAGTTTGATGAAGAAAAATTAATGGTTTGGGGCTACATTCAATATGGGGGCGTGCGAGAGATCTGCAGAGTGGATGATCAACATCAACAGCCTGAGGTATCAAGACTTTTGTGCTGCCCATTACATTACAAACCACAGGAGAGGGACAATTCTTCAGCAGGATAGCGCTCCTTCTCATACTTCAGCCTCCACATCAAAGTTCCTGAAAGCAAAGAAGGTCAAGGTGCTCCAGGATTGGCCAGCCCAGTCACCAGACATAAACATTATTGAGCATGATGGAGGAGGCATTGAAGATAAATCCAAAGAATCTTGATGAACTCTGGGAGTCCTGCAGGAACGCTTTCTTTGCCATTCCAGATGACTTTATTAATAAGTGATTCGAGTCATTCAGAGATGTATGGATGCAGTCCTCCAAGCTCATGATGGAGTCAGACACAATATTCATTCTGTTTCCACTGCAGCATGACTTTATATTCTATACTGAACATTCTGTTCAGTGACAAGACTTTAGTCTAAGCAAAGTCAGACCTTACTGTCCTAATTAAATCATTCAAAATCAAGGCATGATCATATTATATTTTGGTAAAATAAGCGTAATCTAGAGGCCTTTGCCTTATAAGCCACTTCTGATACCAAATGATCAACTAGAATTCAAGTTATTATTGGTTGTTCCTAAAACATGGATAGCCGACAAGACTTTGTCAAGTAGTTTATATACTATTATCGCGATAATATTTTGTGCAGCCCTAAATCAAACCACAGCCTGCAGAGAACGAAAACTAAATAGGAGTGCAAATATATTTATAGGAAATCTGTTCTGAAGTCCTTCACCCTCGCAGTGCAGGTTAGTTTTTTAAGACTAGTTTTCTAAGATGATCTGCCTACATGAATAAACGGAGAACGAGCGCGTGATCCTGATTCTATTCTTCAAGCCTTACTGCCTCATTTTCCCCTTTTCTGACGTTACGCAGAGGAAATGTGAACATGGAGCTTTTCCTTCTTATCATTCCAGCACAATCTTTGGCTGTTTGTGTTCAGTTGCTTCTTGTTGTGAACCAGCGAAGGCCGTTCACGTGCAGTATCAACACTTTTAGGTTTAGCTGTAAGAGATCAGTTTTGGAGACCAGACACTGCAGGAGTAAATATATAATAACTCATATTATTACTAGAATGACCTTATTCTGCAAGTGCACTCGTTTGTTTTAAAACTTCTGATTCAGTCGCCTATGGGAGAAATGACTAGAAATAAAAATAAATGACTGAAAATGGTCAAACTACTTCCTCTACAAGCAAGTGTGTTCATGACTATAGATAAAAAGCAGAATAATATAATAAGAAACGATCAGTTTGCAACATCAAGCAGCATAACGAGCTGTTTTTAATGACTAAATATCAATGGAAGTGAATGAGAGCGGAAGTCTTGAACCATAAAGATTCAAATGGCTGCACCCACTCGAACATGAAGAATAAAGTCAATAATTCTGCTGTTGATTGATTACAATAACAATTAGGGAATCACTGAAATTAAAATTCTAGGTCAAAATCGGAAATTCTGGATGCACAAACCAAAAATGCTTTGTAATAATACTATATTTTATTACGTAGTAATAATCTAATAACAAATTAAGTAAGATTTTACTCTATAACTTACATTTTTACTGATTTTAATAAACATAAGCCAGTAAAGTAACAGCGTTTATTGATGGTAAAATTGTATTAACAGTGAATGAGTCAGCGTTGCCATGACAACCTATTAGCGCTATTACAAGCAGCAGGAACAAGTATACTACATAGAAAGTCAGCGCATTATTTTAGGAAGAATTTCTTTTTATCATTCTAGAATTCAGAAAATACGGCAAAGGTTTTTTTATTTGTGTAGAATAAAATGCTGTATATAATCAGACATTATGTACACTGTAAAAAGAGATTAGTTGACTTTAACATTTTTTTTAAAGTAAAAAATCAGGTAGGCTAAATTGTCCGTAGTGTATGAGTGTGAATATGTGTGTATGGATGTTTCCCAGAGATGGGTTGTAGCTGGAAGGGCATCCGCTGTGTAAAACATATGCTGGATAAGTTGGCGGTTCATTCCGCTGTGGTGACCCCAGATTAATCAAGGGACTAATCCGAAACGAAAATGAATAAATAAAAATATGTACATTTATTTTATGTGTAATTGCAAAAGCTAAGTTGTCAAGTTTACAGTTGTGAGTTACAATGGGTTTACAATTTTTTTTTTAAGTAAAGTCAGCTTGTTGATTTTAAGGCAACAGGTTTACTTAAGTTTTTTAAAGTAAAGTAACTCATTACCAGTGTTGGGGAAAGTTACTTTTGATGTATTGAGTTACTCCCAAAAAAGTAATTAGTTGCGCTACTTGGTTACTTTTTATGCAAAGTAATGCATTACGTTACTTTTGAGTTACTTTTTCATACCTGCCTAATGGTATACCGGCTTCATCTCTTTCAGAACTTGCAGTGTATTTCTTCTTGTTTTTTAATAGAGGAGCTCTGCATTTAATGACACTGTATGACTTGTGCATTCATTTACCTTTTAAAAAAAACTAATACAAAAAAAAAGAATTAGCGCAATACAACAGATTAATGAAAATTGAAAGCAATGTGTTTGCTATTTTTGTATTTCTGTCTTATTAGTTCAGTAAAATCACTGTCCATTGAGACTATCCCCTTTTCTTCCATGTGCTCAGAATAATGAGAGAACTTCCACCACATAAATGTAAGGCTCTGCCATCTTGGTTTCTGTCTGTTCCCAGGGGGAGCTCATTTTCTCATTGAGTAGGATTCAATGTGATTACACTAATTTTAATTCAGCAATTTATTTTTTAAAAGCGAAGTAATTAATCTAAAAAGTAACTCAAGCTACATTTTTTTTAAAGTAACTCAAATAGTATTACTTAATTTATTAAAAGTAATGCATTACTTTACTCGTTACTTAGAAAAGTCATATTATTACGTAACTCGCATTACTTGTAATGCATAACCCCCAACACTGCTCATTACTTCCATAGTAATTGTTTTTCCTACTATGGAAAGTCCATGGTTACAGGTTTTCTGCTTTCTTCAAAATATCTTTTTAACTGTTCATAACTCACGAATGTGTGAAACCACAGTAAATAGTGAGTGTAATTACTTTTTTTGGTGAACTATCCCTTTAAAAAGTGTATTTTTAGTTGTTTTCTTACCATGAAACAGAATACAAATGTAGATAAAACTTAAATCTATAGATGCAAATGAAACACAGTGCTACAAAACAAACACTTATTAGCTATAGTTGACCTAAAAATGAAAATTCTGCCTTCATTTACCCCCCCCCCCCCCTCACCTTATATAAAACCTATTTGACTTACTCATGTTAAACACACACAAAAAAACATTTTGAACAAAGCTAGAAACCGGTAACCATTGACTTACATTGTAATGGTTTTTCCTACAATGGAAAGTCAATAGTTACAGACTTTGGCTGTCTTTAAAATATCTCATTTAGTTTTCATAACTCATATATGTGTGGAACCACAGTATACAGTGAGTATATTTTCTATTTTGGGTGAACTATCCTTTTTAAAAGTGTGTTTTTAGAGGTTTTCTAGCCATTAAAAACCTTCAGAATACAGATATGAATAAAACCAAAATCTATAAACTCAAATTAAACATAGTGCCACAAAAGGAACACTTAAAAGCTATAGTTGACCCAGAAATGACAATTCTGCCTTCATTTACTCCCCCTTTACCTTATTTAAAACCTATTTGACTTACTCATGTTAAACACACAAAAAAAATGACATTTTGAACAAAGCTAGAAACCGGTAACCATTGACTTCCATTGTATTTGTTTTTCCTTCAATGGAAAGTCAATGGTTACAGGCTTTCGGCTTTCTTCGAAATATCTTCTTTAGTGGTCAAAAAAAGCCACATGAGGGAGAGTAAATAATGTACATTTACATTTTTTGGGTGAAGTACCCCTTTAAAAAGTGTATTTTAAATATTTTCTTGCCATTAGACTGAAAAAAATGATAATAAATACATTAAATTGCATGAGTAAACAGGATTTGCCTGCAGTGTCTCGCCTTTAAACCAAAAGAAAAGTCAATAGTTTGTGTTGTTTCAGTGCCAAATGTCTTACAGATCTGGAATCAATGTGTTTCTGCATGTGCGCTGCCGCCGCCGGACCTTTCAGTATTTACTTTTTTCGTCAGTATATGCCGACAGAATACCAATTTTATTTTTTAATAAGCTTATTTTTCCACAGAGGTGCACAATAGTGTATATTTAGTCGCATGTCATCATTCCGAGTGGATATTTTTAGTTTTAACCTCAATGGTCTCTAATCGGTACAGTTTGAAAACTCGAAATAAGCTGGCAAATGAAACTCATTCATTCACGAAGGACGTCGATATCTTTGATTTATATTTTCATAAAAACTCCACAGAGTTCAAATCAAAAACTTTTGCTGTTTACATGTTTTACTGCTAAACAAATTGCGAAGTGATCAGTGCTTAAATCCCTTTATTAACGACACGTTTCCTTGTTTTAGTCTTTGAGAAATGCAGATTAAAAAAGCTGTTACACAAACTTTATTCTTAATTCTTTTGCATATTCGTTTCTGCTGAAATGATGTGTTCAGAAGCACACACACACACATAACGATGGCAGTGATGTTTGTGTTTTCTCCATCTGAGCTTTAGATGCTTCTTCACACCCAGACTTTATATGATGTTTTATTTGTCAATGTTTGCTACACGTGGTTTGATTTCCAGTGATTTTCTTTTTTGCGCAGAAAAGTCTCTTGTTTTATTGTATAGATCATCCAAATGGCAGTTTCAGCAATAAAAGGTTGTATTATTGATCCATCAGATGCAGTGAACGCTTTATTGCCAGACTGATATTTGAGTTTCAGTTATAGTTGTCATACAGATGAACAACACTAGATGGCAGTGTTCAGCTGGGAGAAAACCGTCTACCTTTACAATATGATTATATAGTATTTTAGTCAATTCTTTTATTAGTAAATCAACATGTTAGCATTATGCGTTTGGCTACTTTTGTTTTGCTTTTAATTTTGTATTAAAATGTATTCATATGTGGGAGTTTTAATTTGTTATAAGCCATATTTACTTATTAAAAAAAGTTTAATTTTGAATAATTTTTATTAGATCTTATTATTAAAATATTAAATTGGTCAAAAGTGACTACTTCATGATGTTAGAAAAGATTTCTATTTAAAATAGGAGATTGTGTTCTTTTGCACTATAGAAAATACGGTTTCCACAATGCTAATAATACACGTTTCATGATAGATCCTTCGTGGCATAGATTCAACAAGGTACTGGAAATATTCCTCAGAGATTTTGCTCCATATTGACATGATAGCATCACACAGTTGCTGCAGATTTGTCGGCTGCAATCAATGATGCGAATCTCCCGTTCCACCACATCCCAAAGGTGCTCTATTGGATTGAGTTCTGGTGACTGTGGAGGCCATTTGAGTACAGTGAACTCATTGTCATGTTCAAGAAACCAGTCTGAGATGTTTCGTGCTTTATGATATGGTGTTATCCTGCTGGAAGTAGCCATTAGAAGATGAGTATACTGTGGTCATAAAGGGATGGACATGGTCAGCAACAATCCTAGGGTAGGCTGTGGCATTGACACGATGCTCAGTTGGTACTAATGGGCCTAAAGTGTGCCAAGAAAATATCCCCCACACCATTACACCACCACCACCAGCCTGAACCGTTGATACAAGGCAGAATGGATCCAAGCTTTCATGTTCTTGATGCCAAATTGGGACCCTACAATCTGAATGTCACAATAGAAATGGAGACTCATCAGACCAGGCAACATTTCTCCAATCTTCTATTGTCCAACTTTGGTGAGCCTGTGTGAACTGTAAGCCTCAGTTTCCTGTTGTTAGCTGACAGGAGTGGGACCCGGTGTGGTCTTCTGCTTCAGAGATGCTTTTCTGCAGACCTCGGTTGTAACGAGTGGTTATTTGAGTTACTGTTGCCTTTCTATCAGCTGGAACCAGTCTGGCCATTCTCCTCTGACCACTGGCATCAAGGCATTTGCGCCCACAGAACTGCCGCTCACTGGATATTTCCTCTTTTTCAAATCATTCTCTGTAAACCCTAGAGATGGTTGTGCGTGAAAATCCCAGTAAATCAGCAGTTTCTGAAATACCAACAACCATGCCACATTCAGTCAGTAAATTCCCTTTCTTCCCCATTCTGATGCTCGGTTTAAACTGCAGCAGATTGTCTTGATCATGTCTACATGCCTAAATGCATTGAGTTGCTGCCATGTGATTGGCTAATTAAACATTTGCCTTAACGAGCAGTTGGACAGATGTACCTAATACCAGGTGTACCCGGCGAGTGTATGTGTGTGTGTATATATATATGTATATATATGTATATATATATATATATATATATATATAT
>CAIGQZ010004081.1:3213827-3232452 GCA_903798205.1 Danio tinwini
ATGGCAAGTCAATCATGACAAAAGTAAAAAAAAAAAAAAAAAAAAAAGGGAAAATATGTCTTATGTTTTTGTCTAATCATAGTAACGTTGTCATAATTATGAATTTGACAGTTTTGACTTGCCATAAAGTTCAACTTTCATCTCATTTTGACAAAAGTTTACGTTTTAAAATCCTAGGTTAAATCTATGGCAAGTCAATCGTGACAAAAGTGCTACTTTTTAGAATTTACTTTATTTTATTTTCACAATTTCTTACATTTTAAGATCATCAATCGTGACAAAAGAAAAAAAAGTCATTTAATTTTTTTGTCTCATCATTGTAACTTTATTATAATTAGTTTTGATGTGCTATGAAGTTAAACTTTCATCTCATTTTGCCAAAACTTTTTGTTTTAAAATCATGGCTCAAAATTATGGCAAGTCAATTGTGACAAAAGTTCAACTTTTTTAAGATTTTATCTTATTTTCACAGTTTGTTACATTTTAAAATCATGGCTCAATATTATGGCAAGTAAACATGACAAAAGTAAAAAAAAAAAAAAAGGGCAAAATACGCCATGTTATTTTTTTGTCTAATCTATTTTTCTCTAATGTTATTTTTTGTCTAATAAATTTGTCATAATAATGGATTTTTTACAGCTTGACTTGCCATAAATAAGTCCAAATTATGCTGTCTTGTAATTTTTTTTTTTTGTGGACCATTTTTTTATCATATTTTTGTTTTTTGCCTAATCATTGTAAACTTTAATGTCATAATTATGAATCGTTGACAGATTTGACTGTCATTTACATCATTATGACAATATCATTTTCTTGTCCATTATGATTTTTTTTATCTCATAATTTGTATTGTTCTGATGTTTTGGTAATCATGATTTATTTTTAATTTGAGTATAATTATACCACAATATTAGTTTTGACTTTATTGTATAATTTTGTCTTTTTATAAATTTCTCCCATCATTTTAAATAACAATATTGACTTAATCCAAGTTTGTTGTGCAATTATGACTTTTTTTATATCATAATTGAACATCTTTCAGTCATTATTTTTTATTTATCTCAGTTATGACTCTCCAGATGATTTTATCATTTCAAGTATGTCATAATTACAACATTTTTTTTCAATTTTTACTTTTTAATCTCATTATTTTGACTTTGATGACTATGGCTTTGTTTCACGTTTAGTCCTAAATATTAATTTAATTTCGAATCATGGTTTTGCTCAAATTCCGCTTGAAATGTATCTTAATTATTAACATAAGTAGATTTGTTAAATTTGTGACTATTCAGAGTTTCCTAATTTTTTAATGTTTTGTATTTTATCGCACAAAAATGACAACACATTTTGCATTTAGTATTCTACAAGGTATAAAATGCAATGTTTAGAGGCACATTTCTAAAGTGTTTTTTTCCTGAAACTCAGAAAAACGAAAGCAGCGCAGTTTTTACAATTGAAAATTGTGGGTCAAAATTATGGCAAGTCAATCATGACAAAAGTTTTGACAATTTTTAAGAATTTACTTTATCTAACTTTGACTAGATTGTACATTGAACTTTTCCTTTAAGGGGGCTAATACTATTGACCTTAAATGGTTTAAACAGATTAAAAACTGCTTTTATTTAAGCCAAACTAAAAGAAACCTTTTTAACGTAAATGCTTTTTTTTTGTACAATATTTTTATTACTTTTTTCAGTTTGCATATCACAACAGATTATACAGTTACAGAATGATAAACATGAAGACACAGCAAACTTTTTACACCCTATTCTCCCTCCCATAAACCCATTCCCAAAAATAAAAATATCAAATAAGGAAAAATAAAATTAATTAATTAATTAATAATAATAATAATAAAAAAGGGGGGGGGGGATAAGTTTAAATCAGGTAGAGAGTGTTTAAGCTTGTTCTTGTTGTAGTAGACTGTCAACATTTACATTGTACTTCAGGAAGTTATTAAATGGTCTCCAGATATCTTTAAACACATTTTGTTTCTTTTTGACAATGTATGTGATCTTTTCCATTGACACATGTGATGCCATTTCTTTAATCCACTTTCCAATTCTAGGTTCATTTATATTTTTCCAATTAAGAGCAATAATACGTTTAGCTTGTAAAACACATGTCTATGAATCTGACCTTTTTGCTTTGTAAGAGAAAGCTGACAGGATATATACCCAGGATAAAAATCTTTTATGGTAATTTCTTTGATAGAATTTGGTCAAGTATTTCAATAACATGCCAAAAGGGTTTCAATTTCACACATTCCCATATACTGTACAGTGGTAAAGTGTACCTATTGTGTTTTAAACAGGTATCTGAAATATTATCGTTAAACTTGTGCAATATAGCAGGAGTTATGCGTGTTCACATTAACCATTTGCACTATACGAGTTTCAGGCTACTGTTGATTGTTTGTATCTGAGCTTTCTTGCATGCCTCATTCCAATCCCGAAAATGCATTTTTAGAATTTACTTCAACCTTTTACAGTAGAGATGTGCACATACCCTCTGGCGTTGTCTAAGTGGAGCAGAAAACCTTCATCTCCAAACTTTGTGAAAATTTCATAATGGTGTCTGTCCATATTTCCTAAAACATGAAGAAAAATCACAATTTCTCTGCCTTTACGATGTTTTACAATCACTCATCTCTCTCTCTCTAAAACATATAGATATCTCTCTAAAAAAAACATTTATGAACTGTGCCTCACACAGGTGAGTGGTCTTGACAAACCACCTGTAAAAACCACTTCCCCACACTAAATTCTCTTAGCACTAACAGTTCCTTTGTATAATTAGCACTTGTTGTGTGTATTGCCCTTTCTTGTTGAATCCTCCTCAATTGTAAGTCGCTTTGGACAAAAGCGTCTGCTAAATGATTAAATGTAATGTAAATGTTTAGTCTACATGCCTGTGAGGAAGTCAAACACTGCCATGTCGATCATATTGAGCAGTCTGTTTCCAGAGTTGTAGGGATAGTGCTTTCTGACCGTGTCGCAGTATGAAGGATTGACCTCCCACCTGAGGGAAAAAACAGACAGAAAACATTAATGCTTTCAAGCTGTTGGACTTGGCTGAACATTACTGAACTTTACACCCTTTGCCGAGCGTGACGCACATTTTTGTTTCTCAGCCGTTGGATCCAGAGCTGGATCTCTCAAAAATCCAAATAAGGAGATTGGACTCTTGATAAAACAACAGACGCGGATTGTACTGTAATATGGCTTTATTTTCTTTACAAATCAAGTTAAACTCGGTCTAAATCAACCCTTTTTTGCTTTTGTAAGACACATTCCTGTTCTTATTAAACACGATTCATCAGATCAAGATGAGAAAAGAAGCGTTCTGTGTGATGAGTTGTGTGTCGTCCATATCTGCAGCATATCATCAGACAAAAGTGAATCAATAAATAAATAAAAATAATAATGGACTTTTTTTATCATTGTAACTTTTTATATCAATGATATAATATTGATGTTTTATAATATAACATGTCATTTGACTATTTATATAATAATTTTAAATTTTGACATTATTATTATGGCTGTATATTGCACTTTTGCTTGTTTTCTTGTCATTTTATGCAATATTTATTACAGCAATGATTAACTGTATCTCAATTAAGACTTTTCAAAATGTTGCCATTTGTTATACATTTATAACAATTTCAAGTTTGTCCCATGAGGATTATGACATTATAATTTAGTCATTTTAAACAATAATTATGATTTCGGATCAATTTAGACGTATTGACTTCTCAATAAAGACGCGCGTAATTTTGACTAAGAATTATCACTTGTCGCCTCATAGTTTTTACATTATCTCATAATTATGACTGTCAGTTTGGGCGTCTCGTAATTTGTGATTACCTGAATTACAAATAATTTTGACAGAATTATAAATTGATCTCATTATTCTGAGTTTTTAATTACGCCCTTTCAAATTTTACTTTATCTCATAATCGTGACTTTTTGTAACGTTTTTGCCGGTTCATTTATTCATTCATTTTCTTTTCGGCTTAGTCTCTTTATTAATCTGGGGTCACCACAGCAGAATGAACCACCAACTTATCTAGCATATGTTTTTTTATGCATGACCTTCCAGCTGCAACCCATTACTGGGAAAGTTTTTGGCTTTTCATAATTTTTAATTATCTCATTTACAACTTTCCTAATTTGATCAACATAATTATGACGATCACATGATTGAAAGCTTTTGTCATTATTACGGCTTTTTTATTTCATAGTTTTTACTTTATCTCATAATTATGACTTTTTGTCAAATTTGGCTTCTCATAGTTCCAAATTATCTCAATTACTAATAATTTTGGCACATGATCATGACTTTTATAATCTTAGTTTTTGTCAGAATTACGACTTATCTCAGTTTTGACTTTATTTCGACTTCTCATAATTACGAATGATCTCAATTACAATTTTTTTTTACATAATTATTACTTGAACTCATAAATATGACTTTCTGTCAATTTCGGCTTCTCACAATTTCGAATTACGTCTATTACTAATAACTTTGACACATAATCATGACTTGATCTCATAATCTCCATTCTTGTCATAATTACAAATTATCTCAATTTTTACTTTATCTCATAATGATTAAATTTTTTTGTCAATTTGACTAATTTTGACAAACAATCCTAACTTGATCTTATAATTTGGAGTATCATTTCTAATTATAAAGTTTTAGTAATGTAAAGTGTGTGTCGTACTCCTCTGTCCCTGTGAAGCTGTAGGAGCGAATCCAGGGGTTGGGGATGGAGATTCGGGGCGCGATGCTCAAACCTGGCAGATACGCAGACATGGAGCCCTCCAGCAGGTCAGGGTGACCACATACTGCGTACTCCGACTTACACACGTACAAACACTTGGCAAAGAAACAGGTGTTGTTGGCTGCACGGAGAAAAACAAGCATGCAAATCAGCTCATCATTCAGAACTCCAGGACAACTAATATTCATCAGGGCTGTGAGTATTTCATTTAAAAATATATATACATAGTGAAATTACAACAAAAATAGCTGTTTTCTTTTTTTAAAATGTCATTTATTTCTGTTATGCACATGAATTGTCAGCATTATTAATTCAGTGTCACGTGCTACTTATAATATGCTGATTTAAACCCCCAGAAACATTCCTGTATTTTATATAAATATATTTCCAGGATTCATTAGGTATTTCAAAATACAGAATTCATTCAATGTTTTAAAATCCTGCACACAGCAGTTCTCACAACTCGACCTGCAATTAGAGGGATACAAAGTTAGAGTTAGCTCTACTATAAAAGATCTGGGTGTCATATTAGACAGCAATTTAACCTTTAAAAATCATATATCCCATGTCACAAAAACTGCCTTCTTTCATCTAAGAAATATTGCTAAATTGCGAAATATGCTATCCATCTCAGATGCAGAAAAGCTAGTTCATGCTTTCATGACTTCTAGGCTGGATTACTGTAATGCTCTGTTTGCTGGTTGCCCAGCATCCTCTATTAACAAACTTCAGCTAGTACAAAATGCAGCTGCCAGAGGTCTTACCAGGTCTAGAAAATATGATCATATCACCCTAATTTTATCCTCCTTACACTGGCTGCCTGTTAAGTTTCGTATTGAATTTAAAATATTGCTTCTTACCTATAAAGCCTTAAATAATCTAGCTCCTGTTTATCTAACCAACCTCTTGTCTCGCTACAATCCAACCCGCTCTTTAAGATCTCAAAACTCAGGGCTTCTTGTAGTACCTAGAATAGCTAAATCGAGTAAAGGAGGTCGAGCCTTCTCATTTATGGCCCCTAAACTCTGGAATAGCCTTCCTGATAATGTCCGAGGCTCAGACACACTCTCACTCTTCAAAACTAGATTAAAGACCTATCTTTTTAGCAAAGCATACACTTAGTGCATTACATAGCGGTGTGACGCATGATGTGCCCCACACACGATTTTGCTTCTTGTTTATATACACTATGAACAGCAGCTACGCTAATTATTCTCCTTATTCTGTATTTCCACCTGGGGGTACTCATCTCGAGGCCCTCAGACTATGCAGTGCCACTGATGCGATCCAAGACCAGCGACGAGACGATCCCAAGGCTCCCGGACCAGGCCGTATCCTGAGCTGCTGCTGTGGTGGTCATGATGGAGAGCATAAGACTGATTCCTCTGATGCTCCAAGGACAGACGTGTCTTCGCTGAGGTCCAGCTACTGCGCCTAGACTGCAGCTCTGCACAAGACGTTTGGCCATAGGAGAAATGGTCGTGCCCAACTGAGCCTGGTTTCTCTCGAGGTTTTTTTAAATTCTTCACTTTCGCCAATTGGTGAAGTTTTTTCCTCGCCGCTGTCGCCACTGGCTTGCATGGTTCGGGATCTGTAGAGCTGCGCATCGATGGAATTGCTCCTCAGTGTTTGGACTCTCAGTAGTGATTATTAAACCACACTGAACTGAGCTAAACTGAACTGAACTTAAACACTGAAAACTGAACTGACACTTTTCAATTCACTATAAACTTCCATGTGAAGCTGCTTTGACACAATCTACATTGTATAAGCGCTATACAAATAAAGATGAATAGAATTGAATTGAATTATGACAATGTGTTTAGTGGCATTTGTGTCCAATTTAATGCATCCACGCTGAATAAATGAATGAATTCACTTAATTATTAGCCTTGATTAGAATGCATTTGCTTTACTAGTAAATAAATGCTTCATAATCGAATAGAAAAGTCAACAGAACAGCATTTATTTAAATTAGAAATCTTTGGAAACATTATAAATGACTTCCTGTAAGTACTGTTTCATTGCATGAAGCTAAAATTCTTAATGACCCCCCCCCCCCCCCCCCCCCCCAATTATAAATGTTATTATACAACAAGGCAGACTGCATGCAATATTATTCATGCACAAAAAAATGAGCAACATTAATATTCATTTAAAATATAGTATCTTACATAACATTACAGCTCTGAAAAAAATAATAGATCTAACTGATGAACATTCTTGATGTAAATAATAAAACAAGTTAATATTTTACCCAAAACACAGAGCTATGCTTGGCAAATCCAGAGACCCAAAAACAGTTAATAGCTAATAAAACAGATCTCTGAACTTCTCCAAAAGCTTTTAATAAAAAAATGTGTGTCCTAGTTAAATAAAATCATTAGCTTCATCCATATTATCTCATATAGATTGGTAAATTATTCGAAAAAGTTTTAGTGTTTGACTAGCAATGCCAAGCAATGCCAACCTGGTGAGGTGAAGAAAACACTGCGCAGTTCCTCATTGTGGGTAATGTACAAGATTTCACTAGTCACGTTGACGAATCGTCCTGCTACTGGTGGAACTCTCCGGAAATCCAGCACTCTGAACACACGCACACGCACACACACACACACACACACACACACACACACACACACACACAGAATCTGTCAGCATTCACATTACCACTGTTCTGGACAAATGTGTGGGAGATCGATTTCAGTGTATCTCTAATCCAAATATTCCACAGGTTTGCTGATTTTCGATGATAATCTGGAACCAGTGGACTCTCAACACATTTATCTACATCAAATATGTTTTTTTTTTCTTTGCATTTAAAAAAAAATACACAAAAGCCCTTCTATGACTTACTAAAAGAAAAATAAATTAATAGAGATTATGTTGTCAAATGTGTCACTCCATAAATACTCAAAAAAAATCACTTCATTTATAAGAACTAAGAAGAGAATCCAGAACGCAACTATCAATATATCAATAAAGACAATACAGGACACTTTTTTTTATTTGAGGGCATAACAACTAAATGAGAAAACAAACCAGACACAGGTGAACACAATCAATAAGCCTATTAGTAACCAAAGAAACAAACTAGCAACAGAAAACTCTGTCCACATTCACATCACTCCTATAGATAAATGTGTGGGAGATTGATTTCAGTGTATCTCTAATCCAAATATTCCACAGGTTTGCTGATTTCTATCATAATCTGGAGCCAGTGGACTCTTAACACATTTCTGGGCTCTTCAGAGTTGGTAACTATACCAAAGACTATAGAATACACGAGACGTGTCTTTTTGAATGGGGAAAAGTGTAACGCCTGTTTCACACCGCAAGTGAAAGCAGGGCGTGAGCAGTGCGTGTGCAGCGCGTATGGAGAGCAGAAGCAGCACGCAAGCATTTACCTTTCACACCAGCTCCGTCTGCAGCGCGCAGTTCTTCAGCAGCTGCTGCACAGATCAATCTATCTCTGTCTATTCTCTATCTAGTTACCTATCTCTCTCTCTCTATATCTCTCTATATCTCTCCCAGCACACTACCTGTTCGAACTGTTACCGTCTGGTCGGCGCTACAGAGCACCAAGCACAAAAACAGATAGACACAGGAAAAGTTTCTTTCCTCAGGCCATCTACCTCATGAACAGTTAAATATTCCCCTACTGTGCAATAAACGTGCAATACTTTCTCATACGCACTTGTACACAGCACCTTATAACCTGTATATTTACAACATATCTGTACATACATTCAACATCCAGATCTTTTTGACTGACTGCATCTCCGTTTAATGTTTAATGTTTATTGCCTTTTCTTTTCTTGTATTTAATTTTGTGTTGTCACTCGTCACTTTATGTACACTGAAAGCTTCTGTTGCCAAAACAAATTCCTTGTGTGTGTGAAGCACACTTGGCAATAAAACTGATTCTGATTCTGATATATATATATAAATACATTTTTACTTTATATACAAATTATAAAGATCCTACAGCACTGTACTGTATGCTTCTCAAGTTCTATGAGGAGCGTCAGTCATGTCAGGTGCACTCAGAAGACAATCGCCTGTGATATCATGTCATTTTGTTTGTGATTGTCAGGATGTTGCAGGCCTAGCTATAATAATACTTATACAATATAGTTATAATGATATTTATACATGATTAAACTAGTGTTACTTTCTCCGCTTCAGCGATGTCCAGCGGCAGAGTAACAGCTCGTTAATTCATGCTCGTGCAAAGGATGAGTCGGACAAACGTAATCAATGCATGCCCTTCTTTTACTTATTTTCGTGTTGTCAGGTTCACAGAGCAAACAGCTCCCAGGTGGAATAACATGAGTGAACATAAAACAAAGCCGAATAAAACGTTCTTCCTCTGCTTCAACTGCACAACACACAGCGAGTTCACATCATCGAGCATGCGTGTCTGCACTACCCACAATACACTTCGCTATGGACTACAACTCCCGTAGCAATCTTAAAGCGGCCACTTCTATTTCCCCTCTCCTGCAACACTAGTGTGTAACTTAAGCAAAAGTGATACTAAAATTGTTTTACATTTGGTTTGCTAAATAAATATTTGTTGCAGTTTTTAATCGTTTAAGTTCATTTGATTGATTATATATTAATCCGTTGATATTATTGAAGCATTTATTGGGTAAAATTGCTTTCATTCAATGTGTTTTGGTCATTATCAGTGCACTGTCACTTTAATTGAGCGTGAGCAGCGCAGCAAAAATAGACCCAGCGCCGAAACTATCGCGGCACTGCTGCTTCAGCGACGCTCACGCCTCGCGCTGACGTGCTGCTTCTGCATGCGGTATGAAAGCTCTAATCTGTTAACATGGACGCCGAAAAAACACGCGCTGCTCACGCTCTGCTCGCACGCTGCTGACGCTTGCGGTGTGAAACAGGTGTAACAGTCAATATGCTGAATAAAGCCCCGCCTACTAGTTCAGGAACCAATCATCGATTGCTATTTGGCAAATAAAGCCCGCTTTCTAGTACAGGAGCCAATCATCGATCGATATAGACCTACGATAATCCAGGGGTGGAGCTCGAACCAGATGTGAGCTTCTGCAGATTTTGCGTGATTTGGACGTTTAGAAATGAAACTAAAGAGACAGTTGTTGTTTAATTTTATTGATGATTCCTAATATGTAATTTAATCGTAAGTTTGGCAAGCAATTTTGGAGAATTTGATGTTTCCCCATTCAAACAGAATGCTCGAGCATACTGCCTGAGAGGCGTTTCAAAGATAGCCGCCGAGTGAAATGATTTGCCTTAAAGGGACTTTGACTATCCAAATATGTTTTTCCACTTGAATTTAAAACAAATAAATCCACAAAATCTCCTCTATGACTTTCCAAAAAAAGAAAAATAAATAGAGATTACATTTTCAACTTTGTCATTGCCTCAAAAACTCTAACAGTACATGCAGTATTTTTGTAAAAAGTTATTAATTTCATAAGAACTAAGAACATAATCCAGAAAGCAAGCATACATATACCACCTTCACACATGTAAAGACAACAAAAAAACAGAGCATAAATGCATGACTAAACGAGAAAACAAACCAGACACAGGTGAACACAATCAGTTAGCCAATTAATAACCAAAGAAACAAATTATTGAACAGAAAACTCTGTCCACATTCACATCACTCCCATAGACAAATGTGTGGGAGATCGATCTCGGTGTATCTACAGTTTGCTGATTTCTATCATAATCTGGAGTCAGTGGACTCTTAACACATTTCTGGGCTCTACAGAGTTGGTAACTATACCAAATATGCTTTTTAACTTGCATTTAAAAACAAATAAACCCACAAAATCTCTTCTATGACTCTGAAATATGAAAATATACATCTTTTTTTGTACAAATTTCCAAAATTGAAGAACTAAGTAGATAATCCAGAAGGCAAGCATCAATATACCACCTTCACACATGACAAAACAGGACAAACATAAAGAGGGCATAAATACATGGCTAAATGAGAAAACAAACCAGACACAGGTGAACACAATCAGTTAGCTTATTAGTAGGCACACACGAAATCTGCACGTGCAGAAATCCGCAGATTTTTAGCCCATCATTGAGTCTATCAAGTCAGTTTTTTTTTATTAATTTCACTAATATTATTGGGATACGACAATAGTAATATTAAAATGTTCATTTGATTTATTTACAATACAGTTTGTAAAGTCATATTTTCTGTCTTATAGTAGATTTATTATATGAGACTTACTTGGTTTATCAATTAATGGATCTAATTGGATTTGCATTGTAAACATTAAATAAACTGTAAAAAATGTAATCTTTTTAATTTCATATATTAAGTTTTAGGTTACGATACTCCTAAAATCATTCCACATAAATCCGCAGATTTTTTACAAAATTCTCCACAGAAATAGCAAAAAATGTCGGCAGATTCTGTCTGGCCCTACTTATTAGTAACCATAGAAACAAACTAGCAACAGAAAAAAAGCAGAACAGTTATTAAAGACAGTAACCAAATGAATAATAGTAGTGAAGCCGCGGTCACACTACACTTTGCGTGCGAAATTCTGTCGTACAGCGCTGCAGAAAGGGGCGGGATTAAACAAGATAATTAGACATTAAAAAGCGAGCGATTGCTCTATGTTTTAAATTTCTGTTAATAGAGGTCATGTGTTGATCCTGGATTGGTCTCACGCAGTCAAGTGATGCGATTTCGCAGGTCAGAGTTCACTAAGCTTGAACTTTGCACCGCAGCGAAATGCGAATCTCCAACGCATGACCCTGCGTTTCCAGTCTGACGCATTCACGTGCGTATGAATGGAAGTCTATGGGGAGAAAAGCCCAGTGTGACCGCAGCTTAATAGTGATGGGGAGTCCAGTTAATTTCCACAAACCAGTCAATTACTTATTACAAATAATTTTTTTTAAATAAATTCTTAAAATAACCATAATTAAATTAAATATTCTTAGGAATAAAATATGATGGGTTATTCGAAAGTGTACTTGCATTGTGATGATATTATATTGTCGTTCTGGCATTATATAATGAGTGGCTTAAAATGACAACAATATCTTTAATCACAATATATTTTTTGTGCAACAAAAAATAGATATTGTGACAGGCCAATGTTAATAAATGTGGTAATAACTTATAACTAGGGCCAGAAGGACTCTGCTGAATTATTTTGGGAGCCTCATAACTAAAACTTTTATTTAATGTTTAAAATGCAAATCCAATTAGATTTACTTTATTTGGTAAACAAAGCAAGTCTCTCATATAACATATCTAATAGACAGAAAATATGACTTTACACACTGTATTGTACATAAATCAGATGAACATTCTCATATTAGTCAATAATATTACTGTAATTAATAAAAAAACTGAAAAAATATAGATTTACACACATTTACTCAAGTCAATAAACAGAATTAATGATGGGCTAAAAATCTGTGGAAATCTGCGCACGCAGATTCCATGTGGGCCTACTTACTAGTTATAACTGTGGTAATAACTAATCTCTAAAGAGAACACGTTGTCAAGGATTCAAAGAAAAATATAGGTGCTGGATAAAGAGAAATCAGCTCATAAAATAGGATTTTACTTGATTCTTAAAGGATTTTAAATTCATCCTTGTGGGATGGGCACCAAACTATGACAGAAATCCCATAAGCTCATTTCCCAGGAGTTTTTATTTTATTTTATTTGACAAGTCATTCTTCTTCCTCAAAAGAAGTTTAGTCTTTGTTTAAGCTCTGTGTTTAATTAAGCTTAGATGAGGAATAACCTGCAGGAAAACACCCTCTTCTCGAGTGTCTTTGCTCACACCACTAATGACAGGGTGGGACTCTGGGGGAATTTTTCGGCTTGCCACTGTTGACAGGCTCCTTTACTGGGGGTTTGCTCTTTGGGAATCATATGCATTGTGAAATGCACTGCACGACTGAACTGAATTCAACTCTAAACCCTGATCTAAGCAAAAAAAATCTGTCATCAGAAACATTCTGTCATGCTTAATGAGAAAATTGAGACTTATCAACATCTCACTATCAGTCCAATTAATGACACTCATGCTTCCCTATTTTCTTGCGATTTAAACAATATTTGAGCAATGAAGTATGTCTGAATTCTTACGACCTACTACTGCACTCAAGAAATGACATTTCCTGTTTGCTCTAACTACTTATTTAAATGAGCTGAATGGGCGCAGTGGGTAGCACGATCGCCTCACAGCAAGAAGGTCACTGGTTCGAGTCCCGGCTGGGTCAGTTTGCATTTGCATGTTCTCCCCGTGTTCGCGTGGGTGCTCCAGTTTCCCCCCACAGTCCAAAGACGTGGTACAGGTGAATTGGGTAAGCTAAATTTTCTGTAGTGTATGTGTGTTAATGAGAGTGTATGGGTGTTTCCCAGTGATGGGTTGCAGCTGAAAGGGCATCGGCTGCATAAAACATATGCTGGATAAGTTGGCGGTTCATTCCGCTGTGGTGACCCCAAATTAATAAAGGGACTAATCCGACAAGAAAATGAATGAAGGAATGAGCTGAAACGACACACTTCTTGTTTATTTTATGACAACTTAATTGTTTTATGTTTAATCCACTTAAATTTATTAAATCGAATGAGTTAACTTAATTTCTTTATGTTGTCCCAACACAAATCGATTGTGTAGAAGCCAGGATTTTTGACAGAGTGTACTTCCTCCAAGTGCACATTACTAAATACGTTCAATTACTATACCATCAGGCCATGGGAGGCCCGATTGATACAATTTCAGTAGTTTTCCTTTGGCTTAGTCCCTTTATTAATCAGGGGTCGCCACAGCAGAATGAACCACCAACTTATACAGAATATGTTTGCGGATAACAGCGGATGCCCTTCCATCTGCAACCCAGTATTAGAAAACACCCATACACTCTCATTCACGCACGCATGCACGCACGCACACACACACGCACACACACAATGGCCAATTTAGTATATTCAATTCCCCTATAGCGCATGTGTTTGGACTGTGGGGGAAACCGGAGCACCCAGAGGAAACCCACACCAACACGGGGAGAACATGCAAACTCCACACAGAAATGCCAACTGGCCCAGCCGGGACTTGAACCAGCAACCTTCTAGCTGTGTGGTGACAGTGCTAACCACTGAGCCACAGTGTCACCCCAATTATAATACAATTTACAATTTTAATGATCACAAATAAAACCTTTGATGAAACGGACATTTAAAAAGACAAACAAAAGACGGGCAAATATACAAATTTCTGAACTTTCAATGTAAAATAGACCCTTTAAAACTCTGTGATACACTGAAAAAATTGGATTGGACTTACTATATTTTGTTAAGGTAACTGGTGGCAAACAATTTATATGGGCTGAATTTAAACAAAAAATTAAATGTAGTAATGTTCAGCTTAATTTGTTTGTTTAAATTCAGCCATTATAAATTGTTTGCAACCATTGACCTTACAAAAAATTTAATAAATCCAATTAATCTTTTTTTTCAGTGTAGTGCAGAAATTCCGTGGCCAGCACAGCACAGCACAGCACAGCACAGCACAGCACAGCACAGCACAACACAACACAGGGCAAAGCACAGCGCAGCACAGCGCAAAGCACAGCACATCACAGCACAGCACATCACAGCGCAGCACAGCGCATCGCATCGCATCGCAATGCAACGCAAAGCACAGCACAGCACATCACAGCACAGCACATCACAGCACAGCACATCACATCACAGCGCAGCACAGCACAACACAAAGCACAGCACAGCACAGCACAACACAACTAAACTCAAGTGAACACAACACACACTAAAATAATGAGTTTATTTTTCGATAACTTTCTGAAGACACTCCATCTGCCATTGATCCGCCAAACAGAAAGCCCTGCCTCAAATTCATTATATACAATTATATACTGTAAATAACTGTATTATAATACTGTACATATTGATTAATTGCAGTTCCACCCACATTCATTTCAGCAGTATTTGTCCTATAAAGATTTTTAAAAGTGTTTGGTAAGGAGTTATGTCAAAACTAAGAAGGTACACTACCTGACGAAAGTCTTGACGCCTATCCAAGTTTTAGGAACAACCAATAATAACTTGACTTCTAGTTGATCATTTGGTATTAGAGGTGGCTTATATGAAAGGCAAAGGCCTCTAGATTACGCTTATTTTAACAAAATATAATATGATCTTGCCTTGATTTTTAATGATTTAATTAGGACAATAAGGTCTTTGCTTAGACTAAAGTTTTGTCACAGAACAGAAATAATGTTCAGTATAGAATATAAAGTCATGCTGCAGTGGAAACAGAATGAATATTGTGTCTGACTCCATCATGAGCTTGGAGGACTGCATCCATACATCTCTGCAATGACTCAAATCACTTATTAATAAAGTCATCTGGAATGACAAGGAACGCGTTCCTGCAGGACTCCCAGAGTTCATCAAGATTCTTTGGATATATCTTCAATGCCTCCTCTATCATCTTACCCCAGACATGCTTAATAATGTTTATGTCTGGTGACTGGGCTGGCCAATCCTGGAGCACCTTGACCTTCTTTGCTTTCAGGAACTTGATGTGGAGGCTGAAGTATGAGAAGGAGCTCTATCCTGCTGAAGAATTGTCCCTCTCCTGTGGTTTGTAATGTAATGGGCAGCACAAATGTCTTGATACCTCAGGCTGTTGATGTTGATCATCCACTCTGCAGATCTCTTGCACGCCCCCATACTGAATGTAGCCCCAAACCATGACTTTCCCTTCACCAAACTTGACTAATTTCTGTGAGAATCTTGGGTCCATGCTGGTTCCAGTAGGTCTTCTGCAGTATTTGTGATGATCGAGATGCAGTTCAACAGATGATTCATCAGAAAAATCAACCTTCTGCCTCTTTTCCAACTGATCAACTAGAAGTCAAGATATTATATATTGCTCTTACAACTGGGATCAACGAGAAGACTTTTGTCAGGTAGTGTACAGGGGAAAATTCCATATTACAAACTCTGATTTGTAAAAAAGAAAACTATAAATACTGAACAAAATGCCCAAATTGCACTTAAAAAAAACAGATAAATATAAATACTTTTAATTGCATTAATAAGCATATGAGTTATTGGGAATTGTTGGAGCTAAAGAGTCTTTTGGCGCAATGAAAGCAACTAAAAACAAATGCATGAATGAGTCTTTTGTTTGTGCAGTTAAATCCATTGGATCTTTTCTGATTAATCGTGCATGAGGTTTTAGCTTTTGATGTGTTTCAGTTTGTTGTGGAGTTTCTTCATCATTTAATCACCCATCAAACATGCAAACATCAAGCTGAAGCTCATCGTCTGAACAGGCCTATACAATAATGTACAGTATCACTCAGCCTGAGGGATTTCATCTGTTTACTCATATCAGATCCTGCACACCATCATTCATTCCTGCCTGCCTGTCTGTCTGTCTCTTTGTATTCACTCTTTTATTTGCTTTGAAACCATCCCCTATACCCTCTGACTGTACTGAAATTGAAAACTGATAGTATTTTGCTGTTGTCATCACGGAATTTCATTTGGTGTGGGAACTCTCACAGTGCTTTATTGGTATTTTCTAGCTGTTGAGTGTGCATGGGTTGTGTGGTGTATTGCGGGATTGATTGAGTGCACTTTATGATGTCCACTATGATTTCGGACACCACTAGAAATGGCTGCTACCTCTAATAGTGCACTATTTAAGGGTATAAGGGGCCAATTTTTGCATAAAGTCTCACCTGTCGAGGTGGAAAGCTGCGATCTCAGCATTATGTCTCTGAAAGTCCACAAAATAGAAGAAGTTCTCTGGTGTCTCTTCGTGTCGCTCCTGTCTGAAGTCAAGATTACATGGTTACACCTAAAGTAATGCTTTCATTTAAATGAGTAAATTTTAGTATTAAAGTCTTACCTCATTGGTTTAAACATAGCTTTGCCAAAGTCTTGGAGCTTCAGGGCCAGCTTCAGGTGAAGACCACTCGGTTTGACCACTGATTGGACAGTCAGACAAAATGAAGAGAGTCATATTTCTTTATTAATGTGAACATATTGCTGATAAAATATTAAGCCAAACTGTCTTAATAACACATAAGGTATCAGCAAAAATGTAGTTAACATATTCATATTGAGTCATATTTTTATTCAGTAGATTGGAATTTGTAGGCTTTGTTTGCAAATGTTTAATAGCCTTAGTGGGCATAAGAGTCTTCTTTCGTGTGTGTGTGTGTGTGTGTGTGTGTGTGTGTGTGTGTGTTTGTGTGTGTGTGTGTGTGTGTGTTTGTGTTTGTGTTTGTGTGTGTGTGTGTGTGTGTGTGTGTGTGACGAGGCATTCAATTTTATCAAGTTAAATTCACAAAAGTATTTTACATACAATTTTATGTAAAAGCATATAAAATTTTAATATTAAATTCAATTGAAATAATATTAATAATAATATTAAATTAAATGCAAAAATTGTTTACAAAATATAATTTATATAGTATCTTATATATATATGATATAATATTTTAAATATAATACTTTTTATATATGTATATATATATAACTTATGAATAAAGTCATCTGGAATGGCAAAGAAAGCGTTCTTGCAGGACTTCCAGAGTTCACCAAGATTCTTTGGATTCATCTTCAATGCCTCCTCCTTCATCTTACCACAGACATGCTCAATAATGTTTATGTCCGGTGGCTGGGCTGGCCAATCCTGGAGCACCTTGACCTTCTTTGTTTTCAGGAGCTTTGATGTGGAGGCTGAAGTATGAGGAGAGCTATCCTGCTGAAGAATTGTCCCTCTCCTGTGGTTTGTAATGTAATAGGCGGCACAAATGTCTTGATACCTCAGGCTGTTGATGTTGATCATCCACTCTGCAGATCTCTCGCACGGCCCCATACTGAATGTAACCCCAAACCATGATTTTTCCTTCACCAAACTTGACTGATTTCTGTGAAAATCTTGGCTCCATGCAGGTTCCAGTAGGTCTTCTGCAGTATTTGTGATGATTGAGATGCAGTTCAACAGATGATTCATTAAAGATTTATTTTTTATTTTATTTTAAAAGACCTAAAATTACAAGCTGAAAATTCTAAATTTACAAAACTTTTTGTATACAAAATACATGTATATATAAGAGGATTACATATTTAAAATATGTTAATATATGCACAATAATGTCACATATGCAGTTTCCTAGTAAGTTTTGTAGGTCAGAATTATTGAAACACCTGACTGTAAGAGGAAGTGACTCCTTTTGGACTGTTTTTGCTCCCTGGAGTCGACCTTTCAGTAGTAATATTTTAATTATAAAGGGATCTTAACATAAGCAGGACTTGCGGTGTTTGTTCGCTCCAGCTCTGCTGTTTCTTCTGCTTTGTCTGAGGTTGTGGGAAGCCGTGGCAGGCTGCCGGACACCCAAAACCACACTATTTAAACTTCTTTTAGCTCCTTTCTGTCTCAATCATTTTGATCGTTTACAAACTCAACCATAGTCCAAAATAACACATGAGTGTAATGAGCGAAGCAGAAAAATGACACAAAAGTTCTAGGTAAACAATGAAAATGCTGCTGTTGTACTGTATTAGACATTTATTTAAGCCAAAAAGAGTGATAATGGCATGGGAAAATACTGTTTGGGTCATGTGTATGAGTTCAGGACAGGTGCCATGTTGTGGCTTTTAACAGACTAGTCCAATGAAACCTCACTATAGAAAAGTACTTGCGTTGATCAGTTGTGGTAATGTTATGGTTGTAAGTACAACAACTATAGTATAGTAATAAACAATTACCCAATGCACTAAGTATTCTATTACTACAGGATTTATTA
>CAIGQZ010004081.1:3234385-3250526 GCA_903798205.1 Danio tinwini
ACACACACACACATATACAGTACAGCATTTATAGCATTTTAAAGAGCATTTACATGTGAGCGTGAAATGGCATTCACACTTTACCCATTTACTATTTTACTGTGACAAATTCCTTGTGTGAACAAAAAAATGTAATGAAAATCTAGACATGTAGGCATAGCTGAATAATAAAAGTTCACTACATGGAAACACCATGAGCATCAAACACTATTGTTTCCTCGCTCTCGTGTAAATCCAGTGAGTGTAAAATCCTACTGAAAAACAGGCTTATCAGTTCAAAACACCAACTCTTATGGCTCGTTTCCACTGAGTGGTAGAATACGGTACGGTTCGGGTCGGTACGGGTCACCTTTATCAGGCTTGCGTTTCCACTACAAAGGGAAACACACCTTGTGTGTTTTATTCAGTGCTAAATGCTAACAATGTGAGTTTGAATGCCATTTTACAGGACATTTATTGCCATATACTGAAAGCAGCAGCAGATAGTTCACCTCAGATCTGAAAAATATAATAAACCGTTTGAAATTGAACTTTAGAACCAAACACACATGAGTGATTCAGCATCTACATTTAATGATGTTAAAGAGGGTTAACATGTATTAAATAGATTATAAACCTTACTGTTTGGTGAGTGAGTGCATATTCTGTGCTTCTGAATTGCTGTATTTACATTTCTGTCACGTTTCGTCTGGTGCAAACAGCCAAACTGCTCATCACTGAGTATCTCATCACGAAGCGTGTTGTTAGGACACACAGTTACAATGTAACCTGCTCACCTAATGCTTACGTTCATAATATTTATATCATTTGCTAATTAATAACCTCATGTGGAACTGAATCTGTCTCATTTCGACGTCTGATACTGTCCATTTTGGTTACGGACGCATGCTTTCAGAGTCTTTCTGAATGATTGAATGAATGAAATACGCTGTTTTCCAACAAGGCAACCCGGGTGCTGAATTATAATTGGCTAAACTGGCATTGTGCAGGTTAAATTTACCTAAACAAAGACAGCGTTCCGGCACGGAAAAAACATTTTCAAAGCAGAATATCTGACTTCAGCATTGTTTTTCAGTTAAACAAGTATGTTCACTTGGGATGTTTCTTAAATATCTGCACACATATTATGGTATTTGTATGCTTTAGAAGAGTCAAAAACTTACATACAGCACCTTTCAATAAGTTAATTCTTTTGCTTTATTTATATACTTTAAACCACAAATGCATAATAAAACTATACAACGCAATGTACTAATAATCAATGTTTAAATAAACAAACAAACCAATATTAAAACTTGCTTTACTTAAAAAAAGCTATATTATACAAGAATATTAATTAACATAATAAAATAAAAACATATATATTTTGCTTAATTTTTTTCTTAATTCTAAAAAGTCTTAAATTAATAAAAAAAAATGTTTATACTTTTATTTTAAGGTTTTTTAAGTACAACAGAAAAAACAAACAAACAAACAACATTGTCTCAGAGTATACACATTTTGCAGGTAAATAAATGAATTGCCATACATGTGTATTCAGCTGTTGGGGATACAAAATGAAGTGTTACACAACATGTAGACATCAAAAAGTCCTATAAGGTAGTGTGCCAGTCAGTTCATGAGGGGTGCTGGATTTGGATAAAGCACGTTTCAGGTCTAAGTATCCAAGAAAGGGTTCCCTGGTAGCAAAGAATTTTTCGTTAGAATTGGACCTGATAAATCTGAGCCTTTCCAAGTGGATAACAGAGGCCATATCCATTAACCAGGTTCAAAAAGAAGGAGGTAAAGGAGATTTCCAGTTTTTTTAGTATTAGCCGCTTGGCCACAGTCATGCCTAGAGTAAGGGCTTTTTGGAGATGTTTTGGAAAGGTGAAGAAGTGTTCTGAAACACCAAAAATAGCAAGCTCTGTGTCCGGCTGGAGAGAAATATTATAGGCCTTGGAGTATAAATCTAAAATATTTCTCCAAAAATTGAACAAAGTAGGGCAAAACCAAAATGCATGAGCTGTGGTGTCCTCTGTACACATAGGTGAAATAGAGGGAAAAAAATTGTGTAATTTGGTTTTGGTATAGTGCAGGCGATGCATAACTTTGGACTGTATTAACTGGTGCCTACTGTTTACAGGAACAGGTCGTACTGCAGTCAGGCACTTATCCCATAGTTCCTCTGATATCTCAGTTCCAAGTTTATCCTCCCAAACCAGTTTCAATTCTCATTAGAAGTTGAGGCAAAGGTTTATTAATTGCATATTTTAACTTTACTACAAAACAATTATTATTAGTCTTTAAAAGAATTGACGTTTTTATTGTTTCCCTACATACATATTAATTTCACTCTATAAATAACTAAAATGCCCAAACAAATACCACTAGATTTTCATGACAATAGTTCTTTGGAGTGATATTTTGACTGTAGACTGCCATCAAGATGTGAGACATCAGTTCCACGTGTCACTTGCAGATTTGTGCCAAACACTCATAAATCAAAGACTAAATGGCTTCATCTGCTGGATCGTTCTATAACGTCCTGTTCAACAACACAACATCCCTTTCTCTCATCTTACACCAAAATATAAATAATAAACTACTTCATCCTTTCATTTCTCCAAAGATAAGCAACAGGAGACCATCGCTATATTAAATAATAGAATTATACACCTTCGAAAGTGTCATCTTACGTAGCATTTTTGACCTGAACTAGCCGTTGAATTGAGTTTGGATCAATTCCCTTAAGCATAATTTATTTCATTTGGTTCATTCAGAGGTTACACGGTAAAAAGTGATTCGTTGACTTTACTTTAAATCCATTGCCTTACAATTAGTAAGTCAATTTAAAAAATAAGCTAACAGTTTCAGGTTCCAATGGGTTACTCACTTTAAGTAAAGTAACTAAGTGAAGTTTCATAAACTAATTTCGAGAGGAGCACCTGACATGATTGAGCACGACTGGCTGCTCATCTGTAATCAGTAATAGTCCAATCAGAGTGATCCAAGCTTGCTATATATGGATCATTTTTTCCCTACTGCTCTATCTTCGTTTTGGAAGAATCCCCCCTTCCACCCCATCTCCGCCTTTTCCTCCTTTTTCTAAGGGGGAGCTCTCGAGACCTACCTGATCTCGGATCCCCTGATATGCTTATTGACCGGGCGGGAGCCTTGGGCTCAAGTATCTCCGAGCTCAGGGTTCTCTCTTGGGACAGCCAAAGCTGCTATAAATGTTAAGCATATCTAAGTGGGAACTCTTGAATCACTTTATATAGTGTATACCTGAACTAACCCTAGAATTAGTTTCACATTTGGATCAGTTCACTCGAACATAATTTATTTAACACTAATTGAGAGGGTGGCTCAGTGGTTACCACTGTCGCCTCAGAGAAATAAGGTTGCTGGTTCGAGTCCCGGCTGGGTCAGTTGGCCCAATATAATATATATTTCTATTTTAGTTTTTTGTATAAATAAAAGTAAATGAAAAACTAAGTCTTTTATTAGTTCACATCTCAGTTTTCTGTTTGATGAGTAACTATTTTTATTCAGGCTACACTGTACAAAATGCTGTAGGAATTAAGTTAACATACTAGTTTTGGCGAATTTAAGTGACTGAACATAAAACACTTAAGTTGTCCCAAAAAAAAACCCTTAAGAGTTGTGTTGTTTCATCTTATTTTCTATATATTTTTTGTACAAACAGCAAACATATTTTTTCGTTTGTATATTCTATCTTCTTTTAAAGATATTTTGAAGTATGTTCGGTTTCTATGTACACTCAAAAATATATCTTTTGCTGTTTGTTTAAACTACTTATTTCAAAAAAGTAGAATCAACACAATTCTTACGTTTTTTTTGGGACAACTTAATTGTTTTTTGTTCGATCCACTGAAACTGGGACAACATGAAGCAATTGTGTGGAACCCAGTATTGTTTACACTGTACAAAATGACAACGGCTGCTTTTTCCCCCACAACATTCTTCAGAATATCTTCTTTTGTGACTTGATACACTGCAAAAAATGCTTTTGTTACATGGACTTTTTTCCTTGTTTCTAGTCTTGTTTTCAGAAATAATACGGCAAAATTAAGTGAGTTTTTCCTTAAAACAAGCAAAATAATCTGCCAATGGGGTAAGCAAAACAAGTTTATGTCAAAAGGAAAACAAGATTATGTTGCTTACCCCATTGGCGAATTTTTTTTCTTGTTTTAGGGGAAAAACTCACTTAATTTTGGCGTATTATTTCTGAAAACAAGACAATATGTTTTGCTTGTCTACAAAATGCATCTTGATTTAAGAATTTTAAGATATTTGGACCAAAAATCTAAGTAAAATAAGCATATTTTGCAGTGTGCAAGTTCACAACCACTTGAGTTGAAGTTTTCATTTTTTGAGTGAACTATCCCTTTAATTTCTGCTATAAATATCAACAAATCAATTGCGATTACCTCTCCCAGCGGCTCACTTTCCTTTGGTAGTAGTTGATGAGCTCCTGCCGCTCCAGCAGCAGCTCATCAGCCCTCAGATCCGGCAGACGGATGTTGTAAAGCGGATGCCTGAAGAGGCGCTCCAGCTTAGAGCCTTTCTCAATGGAAACCGCTGTCAAATTCTGACTCCACATCCACACTGCATCCAAACTCCCATTGGTGTCCCCACAGGAGCAGCTCTCTCTGGGCAGAAAATACCAGGATTTAAGTCTGGGGAGAAGGATGAAATGGATATCAGCTGCTAGAAGAGTGACCAAAGTGACGGCCACCAGCAGCCGGTCCCTCCTCATGGCCCTTCAGGATTGAATGACTGTAAATGACGTCCAGTTTCCGGTGGTTATAATCCATTCATTAGAGACATGTGTTGCTCCTTTCAGCGGCTTCCAGCATCTGAGCGCGCGCCGGAGTGTAAAAGCAGTGCGTTTTCTGCCTTCAGGCAAGATTCCAGATGCACCTTCCCATGTAGACACACAGCCTGCGATTAAACACACACTCACACATGCAGATAAACACACTGGAGAGAAACTGAGAGACGGAAAGCACGCCTGACTGCCAGCGCACATAAACTGAGCGATTTCATTCGAGGACTAAAAAGGCCTGTGTTTTTTTTTTTTTCATTTAGAGGCGGATGGGAAGCTCTGGAGGTGTTTCCCCAGCAGACATCTGCCGTTTGTTTGGGTTTTTCTAGGTTTTTTTTCCATGTATATATTTGTGGATCAGCTGTAAAGTCGAGGTTTTGCGTAATTTAAAACTATTTGTTCTTAAGAGACGAGAAGCAGGAAAATAGAGGCATGAAAAGCTCCAAAAACAACTGAGCGGATTGGGAAAGAACAGCCTCAGCCCAGTCAAAGTCTATTTTTAGCCCAGCCGAGGCTCTTCATTTTGTACCTGTTTGTTTTTTGGGGCTTTTTGCGTTGCAGCATTGGTTTTATATGTAGGCATGAATTACAATTTGAGCAACAAGTTTCCACCCATTTGGATTATGTTGTTTTTTAATATAAGTATATAAAAAATGTGATGCATATTGTTTTAGGCAAGGCAAGTTTATTTATATAGCACATTTCATACACAGTGGCAATTCAAAGTGCTTTACATAAACAAGAATAAAAAGACAAGTGTAAGAAAAAAAAGCAAATAATAAGAATGATTAAAAACAGATAAAAATGGGTTAAAATGGGTTATAAAAGAATAAAAAGAAAAGAACAATAGTGCATCTGTCGGACGTAGCACAGGGCTCATTTAGTAAAGGCACAGCTAAACAGATGTGTTTTCAGTCTTGATGTGAATGTGCCTAATGTTGGAGCACATCTGATCTTTTCTGGAAGCTGATTCCAGCAGCAGGGGGCGCTGTTAGTAGCTGAAAGCTGATTCACCCTGCTTTGACTGAACTCTTGGAATTTCTAGTTCATATGATCCTAAAGATCTGAGTGATCTGTTAGGTTTGTATTCAGTCAGCATATCTGTAATGTATTGAGGTCCTAGACCATTTAGTGATTTATAGACAAGTAATAATACTTTAAAATCTATTCTGAATGTAACTGGGAGCCAGTGTAAAGACCTGAGGACAGGTGTAATGTGCTCTGATTTCCTACTTCTGGTCAGAATCCTGGCCGCAGCGTTGTGGATGAGTTGCAACTGTCTGACTGTCTTTTTGGGAAGGCCCGTGAGGAGGCCGTTATAGTACCTGACATGCTGTAAATAAATCAGGTAGGATTGTTGCATTAAAAAATGCTAATTTAATTCTGTGTAAATGACTTTTCCAAATGCATTTATTTATTTATTTTGTCATATATTGACCTTATTCTTCAATGCAGAAGTGCGCTCGTTTTTGCGATTGTATTAGAACTTCCAATTCAGTTGCCTATGGGAGAAATGACTAGGAATAATAAACGGCTGAAAACAGTCAAACTACTCACTCTACAAACAAGTGTTTGCATGATTATACAGACAAAATAGAATAATTTAATAAAGAAACATCAGTTTGCAACATCATGGAGCATAACAGGCTGTTTTTAACCTCTAAAAATGAATGGAAGTAAATGAGACCGGAAGTATCCAGCCAAAATGATTCAAATGGCTGCGCCCGCCCGTACGCGGAGAATAAGGTGAATATGCTATGCATTAGATTAGTACTAAAGCCAGATCTGAAGCTTATTGTAACAGACGCCATCTAGCGAAGTGCTATGCAGGTAAACCCCATCCCGCTGACCTCTAAAGGTGCTCTAGCGACAGAAGCTAGAGGCCATGGTCTTTAGCCTCCTTGTTAGAGCAACTGACTCCGATGTAAAGAATCACTGTTTCGATCCCAGCTCAGTCTGGGTTGGGTGCAGTAGGACCGGTGGGTTACATAATCTGTAGAAATAACTTAAGATAGTGGTCTGAAAATTTGTAGCCAAAATATATATGTTAGGAAAAAAGAATAAATTGAAATTAAATTTAAAAAGAGCAAAAATCAGGATAAACAAAAATACAATTTTTATATTCAATTATGTGGAACTGTTGTCGTTTTTTGCATGAATTTAAGTGTATTATGTTTATATTTCTAAAAACATTCGGTGACTAAAATACTGTTTTAATAAATATATCAGCATAAACCATGTTAACAATGAAAAGTATGATATATAGGATATAAATATACACTCACCGGCCACTTTATTAGGTATACTAGTACCGGGTTGGACCCCGTTAGATTCTTCAGAGATTTTGCTCCATATTGACATGATAGCATCACGCAGTTGCTGCAGATTTGTCGGCTGCACATTCATGATGCGAATCTCCCATTCCACCAATTCCAAAAGGTGCTCTATTGGATTGAGATCTAGTGACTGTGGAGGCCATTTAAGTACAGTGAACTCTGTCATGTTCAAGAAACCAGTCTATGTGAATTGTTTCCTGTTCTTAGCTGACAGGAGTGGCACCTGGTGTAGTCTTCTGCTGCAGTAGCCCATCCGCCTCAAGGTTGGACATGTTGTGCGTTCAGAGATGCTCTTCTGCAGACCTCGGTTGTAACGAGTAGTTATTTGAGTTACTGTTGCCTTTCTATTAGCTGAGACCAGTCTGGCCATTCTCCTCTGGCATCAACAAGGCATTTGCGCCCACAGAACTGCCGCTCACTGGATATTTTCTCTTTTTCAGACCATTCTCTGTAAACCCTAGAGATGGTTGTACGTGAAAATCCCAGTAGATCAGCTGTTTCTGAAATACTCAGTCCAGCCAGTCTGGCAACAACAACCATGCCACGTTTAAAGTCACTTAAATCACCTTTCTTCCCCATTCTGATGCTCGGTTTGAACTGCAGCAGGTCGTCTTGACCAATATGGGCCTAAATGCACTGAGATGCTGCCATGCGATTGGCTGATTAGAAATTTGCATTAAGGAGCAGTTGGACAGGTGTACCTAAAAAAGTGGCCGGTGAGTGTAGTAGTAGAATAAGTCATGTTAAGTTAAATTTATAAGACTAAAAACAAAGGGGTTTATTGATTATAAATAAATAAATATTATTATAGAAGACTGACAAATACGCATCACATAATGTTTAATACACTGTAAAAAAAAAAGATATGATCAAAAGGTAATGACAACATAACTTTTAACGTTACTTGAAATTATTTTAATAAGATTATCAGGTTTCAACTTTATATTTTAAGTTAAGCAAGTTGTTTTAAGTCTGTTCCAATGTTTTAAATGATTAAAACTGACTTAAAATATAAACTTTGTATAACTTAAAAAATAAAAATGAGTTGAAACCTGATTAACGTATTAAAATAAGTTAAAGCAACATAAAAAAAAAAAAAAATTTGTTGACTTTATTTTTGATCATCCTTTTTTTACAGTGTGTAGTTAGTTAAAATAAAGCCATGTAATCCAAATAGTTGCACACGTTAGACTTTAAATAAATCTTCAGTCTTGGTGGAAATAGTTCTTGCACAAAAAAAAAAAAAAAAAAACACAAAGCAAAACAAACCACAGGTCTTTCCCAACGCTGAAAGTCTGGATGAGTCCAAAATCCATTGCTATTTTGAAATCCAGTCCACTTCAGGCTCAAAAACAAGCTTGAATCTTTAAATGACATCACGTGTTGTTTTTATGCAGCTCTATGTGTATTTGAGTATCACTACTGCCTCAATGTTGACCAAACGCCAGAATCTGAAGTGTGGATTTCTTAGCAGAATAATTTCCTCATCCAGTATTACGGTGAGTTTATTTCATGCCGTTGGGCTTCAGTTCGGGAACGCTCATAATGCACTCCGTTTAATTCTGCCTGATTTGAAGCTTCACTGATCCTTGTAGATTTATACGGTTGTTTTTCATCCTCCGAAGCTTTGCACATTGTTTACTTGCGCTCTTCGTTATCTGCCCTGGATTATTCATGCAGAGCAGCTCCAAAAAAGCTTCCAGGAATTGGTGCAAATTATATAACAGGATGTCAAAGGGGAAATCTTCAGTGAGAAAGTTTCCTAGTCAAAAAAAATAAAAGACAGAGAGAGAGAGAGAGAAAAAAAAGTCATGCACACGGTATCAATGACAAGAAGATCTTCACACACTGCATCATTTGTACTCACTTGTCTTTCCATCAGACGAATGCATTCCTCGATGAGCGGGGGTTTCTGCATTCCCAGACGAGAGCCGTCACGTTTATGCATTTATTATTGCGTCCAGTATTTGTTGAATGGATTGATGGAACAACTAATAAATCACAGCACAGAGTTCTGCTCATGTTCAGGTGATGAATGATACGTTTATGGAGCGCCAAAGGACACGAAGTGCAGGTGTACGGAGAACAGTGAAGCTCTGCTGATGATACTTCCCATATTTCTTGAATTAAACGACTTATTATATGTGATTTCATAAGCTCTAGGGGGAACGGTGTTTCAAAACTACACCTTACAAATCCCAACAACTGTTTAAAGGAACACTGACTCATTTTATGTCACAAACAGATGAGTTTTACCATTTTTGAATCCATTCAGCTGATCTCAGAGCCCAGCAGGAGCACTTTTAGCTTAGCTTAGCATAAATAATTGAATCGGATTAGATCATTAGCAACCAAAATATATGCCTCTCAGAACACAAACTCTAGACCACGAAAACCTTTCAAATCCAAACAAAGGTCCCAGATACAGGCAGCCTGGTTTCTTTAAATCATTCAAAAACATTAATCTTTCCCATGGAGCAGCAAATAATCTGTGGTGATCAAATCAAATTTAAAGGAACACCCCACTTTTTTGGGGTAAATATGCTCATTTTATAGGTCACCTTAAGTTAAACAGTCGAGCTTTACCATTTTTGAATCCATTCAGCTGATTTCCAGATCCAACAAGATTCACTTTTAGCTTAGCTTAGCATAAATAATTGAATCGAATTAGACCATTAGCATCTGGCTCTAAACTAAATAGGGAAAAAAACGTTTTGATAATTTTCATATTTAAAGCTTGACTCTTCTGTATTTACAAGATTAACAGAAAATGAAAAGTTGCTATTTTACAGGCTATTATGCTGGAATGAGAGTTTAGTTCCTACTAGAGTTGTCAAAAGTATCGAATTCAGTACCAATCGGTACTGACATTTTTAAAACATCTATTTTCCGCAAACATTTGCGAGCGTACTTAAACATCACTGAGTGTTTTCAACATTTTATTTTCTGAAAAATACCATGTGACTTCAGAAGAGTTAAGCTTTACATGGGAAAATTATTGAAATTTTTGGTCATTTTCGAGCGAGATGCTAATGGTCTAATCCGATTCAATGATCTATGCTAAGCTAAGCTAAAAGTGCTCCCGCCAGACCTGGAGATCAGCTGAATGGATTCAAAAATGATAATACTCATGCTCATGAGTGTTCCTTTAGATTTTATTCGAACTCCACATATCATGAATTTTGAAGCTCCATGGGAAAGATTAATGTTTTTCGAATGACTTGAGGAACCTGGCTGCCTGTATCTGAGACATTTTTTTTCGTATTTGAAAGGTTTTAATGGTCTAGAGCAGTGGTTCTCAAACTGGTACGTGTACAACTAGTGGTACGCAGGGTTCCTACTAGTGGTACGTGGAGGAATCGCTGAATAATTAAAGTTAAAAAATGAACACTTTTAACCCTTTGACGCATATGATAACACCGATGTGATCAGTAAATTGATATTAATAACTTAATAGCTTAACCTTTTAATACATTTTAATTTTCTAATGTTTGTTATGTATTCTATCATTCGATGCTAATTTCCTGCCATATTTGTAACGGTTGTTGAGGGCGTATCCCGTATTTTTATATCGCAATGTTGACAGGTATGGTTTAATCACTTGCTTTTCTGACACACAAAGCCTACTCTAGCATGCAGTAAGCAGATCTAATTTCTAATTCAAATAGGTAAATCCAAATCAAGTTTAAAATACAAGTTAATGTTTAGCTTTCTGTTTACTTTTTAAGAACAATGCCATTTTTAATTAACTTTTAAAAGCACGTTTTATTTTTTGTTGCCTGTATGCACAGTGCATTGTTAATGTTCAAGCTATTTATAATGTTTAAAATGGCTGACAATAATAAATATTCATAATAATAAGAATTATTCTGCCACATTTTTGAACTGTGCAGAGCTGCTTAATTAGGCCTACTACGCTAAAGTATTTCAATACCAGTCATTATGGTGGTACTTGGAGAGACATATTCTTTCTGAGGTGGTACTTGGTAAAAAAAGTTCGAGAACCACTGGCCTAGAGTTTGTCTTGGGAAGCATATATTTTGGTTGAGTTTTGGTCGGAGTGGTCCAAGACCCTTTCAATTTCCTATATGGGTGGGAACTAGGGTTGTCAAAGTATCGAAATCGATACCAATCGGTACTGAAATTTGTAATACGTCCATTTCACATGAACATTTAAGCACGTACTTAAACATCTGTCACGATCACCAGCGATCCTCTCCCCTCAGATCGCTGGTAAACACACACAATCACAAGAACTACAGATCTGCTGTGAAATGGACTACATATTCAGTCATGCCACACGCACACACCTGATCCTAGTCACCTTTGATTGCACTCTCACAGCTGTAGCCTCTCAAGCACTGATACATGGACTATTTAGTGAGCACACAAACACACAATGTTGCTGAGTCTTGTTCATCTGTATAGAGTGACATCACAACGCAGTTCCTGGTTTGTTTATCTGTGTTTTGATCCTTGCCACGTTTATTGTTATATTCCTGTCTGCTACTTGCCTTTGACCATCTGCCTGCTATTTTGACCACGACTCTGGATTGCCCTTATACATCTGTTTGCTCCTGTTCTGATTATTGCTTGCCTGACCATCCTTTAATAAATCCTGCAGTTGGATCCTCACCCTTGTTGTCAGTGTCACATCTCCCCGTGGATACAACATCGTTGAATGTTTTAAACATGTAATTTCCTGAAAAACACCATTTAACTACAGAAGAGTCAAGCTTTACATATGAAAAATTGTCAAAACTCTGGTCATTTTTGATGCTAATGGTCTAATCTGATTCAATGATCTATGCTAAGCTAAAAGTGCTCCAGTCAGACCTGAAGATCAGCTGAATGGATTCAATAATGATAAAACTCATCTGTTTAACTCTAGTAGTGAAAATAGCCTATTTCTAAAAATTTTAAAGTGTTCCTTTAGATTTGATTTAAACACCACATATCATGAATTTTGCAGCTCCATGGGAAAGATGAATGTTTTTCAATTGATTTGAGGAATCTGGCTGCCTGTATCTGGGGCCATTTTTTGGATTTGAAAGGTTTTTGTAGTCTAGAGTTTGTCTTGGGAAGCATATATTTTGGTTGAGTTTTGGTCAGAGTGGTCCAAGTCTCTTTTAGGTTCCTACATGAGTAGGAACTAGAGCTGTCAAAAGTATCGAATTCGGTACCAATAGGTACTGAAATTTTCAAAATGCCTATTTCCTGCAAACATTTGAGAACGTACTTAAACATCACTGAACGTTTTTAATGTTTCATTTCCTGAAAAATACAATTTAACTACAGAAGAGTCAAGCTTTACATAGGAAAATTGTCAAAACTCTGGTCATTTTTGAGCGAGATGCTAATGGTCTAATCCGATTCAGTGATCTATGCTAAGCTAAGCTAAAAGTGCTCCCGCCAGACCTGAAGATCAGCTGAATGGATTCAAAAATGATAAAAACTCATCTGTTTAACTCTGAGAGATGTAAAAGCAGTCTATTTCCAATGAAAGTGGGGTGTTCCTTTAAATTTGATTTGAACACCGCAGATTATTTGCAGCTCCATGGGAAAGACGAATGCTTTTCAAATGACTTAAGGAACCTGGCTGCCTGTATCTGGGACAATTTTTTGGATTTGAAAGGTTTTTGTGGTCTAGAGTTTGTGTCCTGGGAAGTACATATTTTGGTTGAGTTTTGGTTGGAGTGGTGGCAAGTCTTTTTCAGACAGTTTCTGAAGCGGACACATTCCTCTATGAGGTCTGGACAGCAGCAATGCTCTAAATGTGTTTTGAGCGAGTAAAATCACAGGCTGCTAATTGGTACATGTGGACAACCTTAAGGCCACGGCTCTGAAGATGGATGGAGACCAAGATCAATCTCTCAGGTCAATCCAAGGTAACACACTTTACAGTCACACCAAGAACAAATGAGACAATATTGTTACATAAATATAATTTTTTGGTAACACTTTATAATATCTAGACACTATGAATCATTTATAAAGCATTAGCAAATAGTGAATTCAGGGTAGCATGGTGGCTCAGTGGTTACCATTGTCGCCTTACAGCAAGAAGGTCATTAGTTCGAATCCCAGCAAGGCCAGTTGGCATTTCTGTGTGAAATTTGCATGTTCTCCCCGTGTTTCCTCCGGTTTCCCCCACAGTCCATGCGCTATAGGTATACTGGATGAACTAAATTGGCGTTAGTGTATGAGTGTGTGTGTGTGAATGTGAGAGTGTATGGGTGTTTGCCAGTACTGGGTTGTGGCTGGAAGGACATCTGCTGCGTAAAACATATGCCGCAAAAGTTGGTTCATTCTGCTGTGGCGACCCCTGATAAATAAGGGACTAAGCTAAAGGAAAATGAATGAATGAAATGTATGTATGCCTTATTTACTATTTGCTAACGCATTATAAATGATTGATAGTGTGTTACTATTATAAAGAGTTACCTATACATTTTTACATTTTAGAAGAACATGATATCTGGATGCTGTTTATATGGTTGTTAAGTTGCTCTAGGTTCTGTTGACCATATTAAAAGGATAGTTCACCCAAAAATCACTATTTGCTCACCCTCATGTGGTCATTAACCTTTATGAGTCTCTTTTTTTCTGTTGAATAAATAAGAAAATATTCTGAAGCATGTTGGAAACTGGTTTAAAATCTACTAAATGTGAATGTGCTGGTTACGCAAAAGCATATACAATATACAGTTGAAGTCAGAATTATTAGCCTCTCTGAATTATTAGCCCCCCTGTTTATTTTTTTCCCATTTTCTGTTTAATGGAGAGAAGATTTTTTCAACACATTTCTAAACATAATAGTTTTAATAACTCATCTCTAATAACTGATTTATTTTATCTTTGCCATAATGACAGTAAATAATATTTGACTAGATATTTTTCAAGACACTTCTATACAGCTTAAAGTGACATTTAAAGGCTTAACTAGGTTAATTAGGTTAACTAGGCAGGTTAGAGTAATTAGGCAAGCTATTGTATAACGATGGTTTGTTCTGTAGACTATCGGGGAAAAAAATGCCTAAAGGGGCTAATAATATTATCCTTAAATTTGTGTTTAAAAAATTTAAAACTAGGCGAAATAAAAATAATAAGACTTTCTCCAGAAGAAAAAATATTATCAGACATACTGTGAACATTTCCTTGCTCTGTTAAACATCATTTGGGAAATAATTAAAAAAGGAGGGCTAATAATTCTGACTTCAACTGTACATAGGTTCCTAAGGTATTTTGAGTGGTTGACAATGTAGTGTTATCCAAATACTAGGGTGTTATAGGTAGTTGCTAGAGTTTTATTAGGAGTTAAATGTATTCTGATTGGTATTTAATGTTTGGAAGGACTTTCTAGTTTTTGTTGCCAGGGGGTGGTGATTTTATTTTTAATTTAAAAGCATGTTATGTGCGAGCAAAGATTTCCACTATTTCTTTAGCCCATCACTGACAATTAATTTCCTAATGCAAATATGTGTAAATACTGTATACATTTATTCAATTTTTATATTCATTTCAGTCATTTTATTAACTAATATGCAAATATTTATATGATTTCTTTACAATACAGTTTGATAAGGAATATTTTCTGTCTTTTGGTAGATATATTATATGAGAAACTTGCTTTGTTTACCAAACAAATGGATCTAATTATCGTTGCGCCATCAATCTTAAAGTTAAAAAGTTATTATTTTTTATTTCATGCTTTAAGTTTTTAGTCACTATACTCCCAAAATTATTCCACATAAATATGCAGATTTGTTTACATATATTCTGTGCAGAAATAGTAAAAATGTCTGCAGATGCTTTCTGGCCCTGGGTATAATATCCAGAATTTGATGATTGAGCAAACCCTAAATCTTAACTATGAGCAACAATAACAATGATCTCTGTGTTTACTCTAATATTTATTGGTAAAACTATACTTCCATATAAATAAATTATTAAAATGGAAAGCAATGAATCAGCAAATGCCAACATCCTTCCAATACATTCACACAAAAAAATTATGCACAGTACATAACACTATTAACACAGAGGAAGTGGTTTCTGTGTAAAAAACAACAACAATATAAATCAGTGCATAATCACTGACCAACTAAAATCAATCATCCAGTGATTCACACAGCAAAGACCCTTCAGAGGAGAACGTGCAAGAGCTCACTTCTGTTCCTTTAGAGGAAATCTGCTGTATCTTCAGTTTCCAGGGCTTCAACGCTTCTTCTCCAAGCTCGCTGATCTCCTAGAAGAGGATAAAGGGTAAGTTCACCAAAAAATCTATTCTGATATTATTAATTAACTCTCATGTCATTCCAAACTACAGAGACCTTATCTTCAGAACATACATTTAGATGAAATCAGAAAGCCAATATTCAATGGAGTATTGTTTCCAGATCCAAGACGATTTTGAATTGAGAAAATGGTGGTTTTTGACCACTCTTTTCTTATTTATCTTTTTATTTTCTCAAATAGTATTACATTTGCATTAGAAACATGTCAGAGATCATACATCTGAATACATTCACAAATATAAGCACAAATTCTGTACATCCACTTTCCCTTTCAGCAATGTATGCCTTGCTGTGTGTGCATGTAAACTTGTCATGCATAAGAATAAAAAGAAAATAAATAAAAACAAATAAATAAGAAAATAAACAAATAAGTGTCTTATCACACATTAAAGTGAATTTCTTAATATTTTTTTGTTTGTTGTTTGTGTGCACACACTTTTTCTTGAAAGAGCATAACATTATAGTTTACCACTGAATACACATGGACTGTTTTGAGGATGTTTTTCTTTTCTTTTTTTTTACATTTCTCAAGTCTTGCTTTCTATGGAAGATGAGAGAGCTCTAATTTCATCTAAAACACTTTTCGTTTTATTTTTTATTTATTTATTTGCTTTATCTCCTACTTTTCTACTTGTGTTGTACTGTGTTTCTATACATATATACAGTATATATATATA
>CAIGQZ010004081.1:3255526-3275526 GCA_903798205.1 Danio tinwini
ACATTTAAGAGCAAAGGGCGGCCCCTGGTGGTTAGGCTGTATGGGTTGCAAATAGGGAGGCTCTGCTCTTTAATGTTTATTGCCACCCTTCAGAGAAAGACTGAAAATACTGGAGAAATACAGGAAAATACCTTTACGGGATGATATAGGGACAGAACTGTAAAATACGGGAGAATCCCGGGACAAACGGGAGGGTTGACAGGTATGGAGATGGTCACTAGTGGGCGGGGCTTTACCCTTCTGATGACACGTACAAAGGGAGAATGTCAATCAAAGTGCTTCTTTCTTGTTTTTATCAAGTGTGATTATAAAATATGGTATTAATTTATTTTTACCATTAGAGGCTGGTTATATCCACACACTGCTGCCACAGAACTGTGTTTAAACCTCTTATAAAGTGATTTTTGTATACTAGGTTCCCTTTAAAGTAATATAACAATGGTTCGAAAGCAAGTCCCAATATGCCTGCAGAGCTGTTTAGATGATTAATATGAACGCAATCCTGACTCGCTAAATATATTGTAAATAAATGTATTATGACCAATAAGAAGACAGGTCCTTTATGAAGGCAAACCCATAGACTGTAAAAGATATTGACGTAGTTTCTGTGACGTCAGCCATAGATTTTTGAAGAACACAAAAGAAGCTACAAGTAGGCGTGGCCAACCGTCACCATTTTGTTCAAACGTCATTGCACCAACCGGGGGATACCAAACAAAGGCAAAGAGGCAGAGAGCAGGGACGGACTGGACCACTGGCCTGCCGCGCAACGTCAACCACCCCCCTGCTCTTCACTTTCTATTGCGCAGCGGATGTGGATGTCGCATTGGACTGCTTTCCCAGTCCGTCCCTGGCAGAGCGTGATCTGAGCTACAGACACCTGCTGGCATTTTGCTTACACAGGGTTTTCTTTGGGAGAAACACGTAATACTTCTTTACATGCGACTCCTTTGTGTTCGGACCACATGTGCTTGGTTGTACACTAGTGTTTAAAAACACTGTTGTAAACACTAACACATTTTTCTTAAGATGTTTTTTTTACAGGAGGAAAATGCAAATTACTTCCAAACACTTTAAATATAGTCTGTGTTAAAAATAGCAAAGGCTATTAATGAAATCCAGGGAGAACACTGTATGACACCGTTTCAGATGACTGTTCTAGAGCCTACAGCTCTACAGGTCTAAAGAACATTATAAATAATAAATTACCTTAGGTAAAACAAATACATTTATAGATATGATATATATAGGAAATAATTCCAAAAGGCAACTGACTGTGTAAAGCCACACAAAACAACACAAAAATATGATGTATATGCAGAGTTCAGCGGCAAATCAGTTATCAGAAACAGATGAGATATAAAAAATGTACCCCCTCATAGTTGTCATGTAATATTAGCTATATGCACCAAAATCTTTCTTTGTACTGTACCAGGCTGTAAACACCTTTATTTCTGCTGTAAAGTTGGCCATTTTAACATTGGGGTCAATAGAAATTTGCTCTATTATGGAGCCAGGACTAGCAGAATTTCAATGAATAGCAGTTTCAGTTACTTTTGTATTGACTTCACGAGGGAGAGCGGGATGTTGCCGCTTTGGCAAACCAAACCAAAAAGAAGCTGAAACATTGCATCATGTTTTTATTTTTTATTTATTTTTTAAATAGTAAGAAATAGCTTTCTTCTATATTATTTTATATTATTAATATAACAGTTCATACCACTTTGATGCATTCAATTGCGCCAATCAATGGCAGGAAAAATATCTGAAACTGGCAGTTCTAGAGGACAGATAGACATCTTAAGTATTCACAAAACACATTTCTTGTAAAATAAGTGTTTATATCTGCATCTAACCTAAAAAAAAAGAAAAGTTAGACACATAATTTGTATAGTTTGATCTACAGTAACCTCTAAAACAGTCACTAAATATCTCTCAAAACACTGGAAACATACTTTTTATTTTTAAATTAGATGTAATATAAATACATTCATAAATTTGATTCACTAAAGCATGTATTACCCAACTACTAATGAAAAAGTTGACCCCCCCGATCGTCAAGGTATATTTCCAAGTGTGAACTCTTGAACCTTTCATTATGTTCCTGGCTGTTTCGTGAACATAACGAAAGGGTAGTAAATTTGCCCAGAGTATATTGTTGAAAGCATTTTCCCAAAACATGTGACAAAAATCATTCCCCACTTGCTGAAATACAGAGAAAGTTGTGGCCAAATAAGGACTGAAAATCACCCCAGAGTGGAAGAAAACATCCCCAACAGCACACAATGGTTAAATTTCTTAGACGTAGAGATTTTGGCTGCTTCGTGTGTCTCTCAGACATTTTTTCTGTCTAAATAGGCCATTTTTGACAGATAAAGCTTTAGAGTGCATCACACTTTATGCCAAAAGTCTAGCTCTAGTCAAGACTCAAATTTCATTAGCCTGAAAATGACTGAAAATGTTTTGGTTGATATTATTTTTACTTGACCAAAGTGGTTACATCATAAGTATGTTTATTTCTGTTTGTCCAGCAGCATTAATTGAGTAAACTGTGTGAACTCTAAACTCATGTAAATGTCCCAGAATCCACAGAGCAGCTGCTTTCAGAGATTTTTCAGCTCTCCAGAAGATACTGGAGTAAGTCTGAGCATCGGCAGACATTAATTCTCCGACGGCGGGTGTCTAGACAGCTGCAGCAGCCGAGAAACACACACCCAGCTCTGTACAGTCTCAGCTAATCGCTTGTTTTGGCATGACTGAAGGACGAACACTCACTCTTCACAGTCAGAGGCTCAATCTACTCTTACTGAGCACAAATGTACACTGTCAAAAAATCTTGCTGCCTGAATTTTTTTTTTTATATATATTTTTTTTGTTTGGCTTAACTTTCAACATAGGCTCGTTCTGAAAACGTAGCCCTATATATATTTCTGAAGATCGTGAATTATGTAGCTTATGGACAGCTTTTCCGCTGTTACCGGTTTGTTCAGTAGCTCGCCGCGTATGTCAGCATACTTGAAACGCAAAGCTGAATTGACCACATCGACGGGGTTCGAGTCTGGCAAAGAATTGTTCCGGAAAGAAGGTAAGACTAAAACTTAAAAGTTAAAAAATAAAACAAACAAATAAATAACAGGGTGAGAATGTGGTAAAATCTGAAAACTGTAAAAATCAGGTTGCCGCAAGGGCTTTTCTTTATCTGGGTTGCTTTTGAAAACACTATCGGTTGGGTTTAGGGAAGGAGAAGGGTGGGTCAGTCGATCAGTCAGTCAGTAGGTCGACAGCAGCCTCTAGTGGATTTACGTGAGAACAGCAGGCACATGGAAATTTGAGATCTGACAAAGCTAACACGGCAGCCTCTGTTGACTTCGTGAAAACAAAAACCGCAAAAACACGTACCTCCTGGGGCGAATTTTGCGCTCTCCAGAAATGTATATAGGGGTATGTTTTAAAAACGAGCCTGGGTTGTTAACTTTTCTAGTCATCTCAACTTGCATCAGTCTAACTGACTTAAAAATATTACGTATAACTACAAATACATTTAGCCCGATTAACTTATTGAAATAAGTAACATTGTCATTTCATTTGTTGTCATGATTTCATTTGTGATATTTTTCATTATAAAATATTTTATAATATAAATATACAATTTAATAAATATACATTTAAATATAGCAGCACGGTGGCTCCATGGTTAGCACTGTCGCCTCACAGCAAGGTCGCTGGTTCGAGCCTCATCTGGGTCAGTTGGCGTTTCTGTGTGGAGTTTGCATGTTCTCCTCGTGTTGGCATGGGTTTCCTCCAGGGGCTCCTGTTTCCCCCACAAGTCCAAAAACATGTACTATAGAGAAATTGAGTAGGCAAAATTGTTTGTAGTGTATGAGTGTGAATTAGTATGTATGGATGTTTCCCAGTGATGGGTTGCAGCTGGAAGGGCATCTGCTGCGTAAAACATATGCTGGATAAGTTGGCGGTTCATTCCGCTGTGGGAACCCCAGATTAATAAAGGGACTAAGCCGAAAAAGAAAATGAATGAATGAATAATACATTAATAAGTTTTTTATCTCTTTTTTTTGTTATTCAACGTATAACTTAATATTTTAAGTTAGTTTGATTGACGTAAGTTGAGACGACTAAAAAACGTTGAGTTGATTCAACAAAAAAAAGTAAGACTGCAAGATATTTTTAAGTGTAATTTGTGTGTCTGTGTGTGTGTGTGTGTGTGTGTGTGTGTGTGTGTGTGTGTTTGATTTCACCTGTTTGCCGTCGGTCAGCGTCTGATTTTTCACCCCAGCAGATAAAACTCTTCAAACTGGCACGCGATTGGCTGTCCTTGATCTTCTCCTCTTCTTCATCTACTCTGATTGGTCGGTTGTGTTCCCTGTAAGGAGTAAAACATGCATCATCAACAGACATCAATCAATGATTAACAAAAGCACACAAATGCCTGATGTTTGCTGAACGGATGAGGTCACTGCAGATGTGACATATTTACGACCGGTCCACATGTCATGACATGCGGTCACATTATTCTGTAACATAATGCTGTTAAACATTAACCAGCAGCAATCTTACTGCAAACACAATTTTAAAGGGACAGTTCACTCTAACACGGTTGCTCAGTGGTTAGCACTGTCGCCTCACAGCAAGAAGGTTGCTGGTTCGAGTCCCGGCTGGGTCAGTTGGCATTTCTATGTTGGAGCTTGCATGTTCTCCCCGTGTTGGCGTGGGTTTCCTCATGGTGCTCCGGTTTCCCCCACAGTCCAAACACATGCGCTATAGGGGAATTGATTAAAGTAAATTGGCCGTAGTGTATGAGTGTGTGTGTGAATGAGTGTGGATGGGTGTTTCCCAGTACTGGGTTGCAGTTGGAAGGGCATCTGCTGTGTAAAACATGTGCTGGATATTTTGGAGGTTCATTCCGCTGTGGCGACCCCTGATGAATAAAGGAACTAAGCTGAAGAAAAAAGAATGAATGAATAAATGAGTTGAGAAAGTTGGCATGTTCCCTAACTGTGCACCATGCAATTTTGTGTTTTAAAGACGTCCAAACATAGACGTCTTGGCTAAAACCAAGCTAAATCTAATAGAAGTCTAATAACAGTCCAAAAATAAACATAGACAGACTTCACATGTGTAGTCCTGTTTATTTAATGACTAGGAATAGTGTGTTGTGTTAGACGGTTGCTTGGTGGCTCAGTGGGTAGCACGATTGCCTCACAGCAAAAAGGACGCTGGTTCGAGTCCCAGCTGGGTCAGTTGGCATTTTTGTGTGGAGTTTGCATGTTCTCCCCGTGTTGGCGTGAGTTTCCTCCGGGTGCTCCTGTTTCCCCCACAGTCCAAACACATGCGGTATAGGGGAATTGGAGAAACTAAATTGGCCGTAGTGTGTGAATTCAAGAGTTTGTCGGTGTTTCCCAGTACTGGGTTAAAACGTAAGCTGGAATAGTTCATTCCGCTGTGGTGACCACTGATAAATAAGAGACTTTGCTGAAAGAAAATCAATGAATGTGCTGTTAGACGTCTAGATTTTGACCGACAGCCTAAATTAAGCATTGTTTTAACTAATATATCTATGTTTGGATGTCTATTAGATGTCTTTCGAATGCAAAAAACTAAACAAAAAAAAACTGCATTCATGTATTTCAGCCTTTTTACACCTAAAGAAAAACAACAACAACAACAACAACAACAACAACATTACTATACATACAGTTGAAGACAAACTGATAAGCCCTACTACTATTTTTCAAATATATACCAGGAGAAAGTCTTAATTTTGTGGAGTCATGGTGGCGCAGTGGGTAGCACGTTTGCCTCACAGCAAAAAGGTCGCTGGTTTGAGTCTCGGCTGGGTCAGTTGGCATTTCTGTGTGGAGTTTGCATGTTGTCCCTGTGTTGGCGTGAGTTTCCTTTGGGTGCTCCGGTTTCCGTTTGTATGTGTTTGTGAATGTGAGAGTGTGTGGGTGTTTACAAGGACTAGGTTGCAGTGGCGACCTCTGATGAATAAAGGGACTAAGCCGAAGGCAAATGAATAAAATTTATAGTATTTTCCGGAGAAAGTCTTATTTATTTTTCGTTTGCTTAGTATTTAAACAATTATTTAAAAAAAAGAGAGTAAAATTGGCTATGGTCAATATTATTAGCCCCCTTAACAAATTAGTTTTTCAATTGTGTAGAGAACAAACCACTGCTGTCCAATGACTTGCCTAATTAACCTACCCTTCCTACTTAATCCAGTTAAGCCTTTAAATGTCACTTTGAGCTAAATACTAGTATCTTGAACAATATCTAGTCAAATATCATGTGCTGTCATTCATTCATTCATTTTCTTGTCGGCTTAGTCCCTTTATTAATCTGGGGTCACCACAGCGGAATGAACCGCCAACTTATCCAGCATATGTTTTAAGCATCAGATGCTTTTCCAGCTGCAACCCATCACATCCATACACACTCATTCACACACACATACACTACAGTCAATTTAGCTTACCTAATTCACCTGTACCACATGTGTTTAGACTTGTGGGGGAGACCGGAGAACCCGGAGGAAACCCACGCCAACACGGGGAGAACATGCAAACTCCACACAGAAATGCCAACTGACCCAGCTGAGACTCAAACCAGCGTCCTTCTTGCTGTGAGGCGATTGTGCTACCCACTGCGCCACTGTGCTGTCATCATGGCAAAGATAAAAAATATATATATTTAAAAAAAAAGTCCATTAAACAAAAATTAGAGAACAAAAATATGTAATAATTCTGACTTGAACTGTAGATCAGGCCTTAATAAAGAAGCTGTATGATTAAGAATAGATTCATGAATAAGTGATGGGTTCAGCCCAAATCATGTGTAAACAGATTAAGAGCGTCTGCTGAGTAATCGTCACTGGGACTGCACACACTTTGACAGATGTCCTATTTCCCCCGCCTCTCCAAAACCATTAGACATTTTCAGACAGATCCAGGAATAACAACCAAACGAATGCTCTCTCTGGACCTTTCCACCCTTCAACACGTTACCGTTTCTGCCACATGTTTAGGCTTGAACGGCTGATATATTTGACCACTGACAAGTTTTCTCTGTGGGGGTTTATTTGTTAAAGCCTCTCGGTGAGTTCATTGCCAAACCAGGTCTCCTGTATTTGGAGATTGATCAAATATTTTACACACACCAGCTGCAGGACTAGGAAAACCAGGATATGAGCTTCTATTCTGACTTGACTGCTTATATTTTGATTTTTTGGAAGTTCAGTTAAAATCACATACAGAAATAATGGCAACACATTTGCAAGAGCTTTTCAGTGGAAAAAAACAATCAATTATGTGAAGTTTATGTATAAACAAATTTTGAGAGGATCACATGCTTATAATTGTTCTCAGCTGTTCCAGCATCAGCTCATGATCGATTATCCAATCAGATGATTCTTAACTTTTTTTTTAAGTTTTCTTATCTCAATATCATCATCTTGAAGACCCCCCCCCTCACCCACCCACTCTCCCACCTCTACTTTCCCTCCTTTTCAGATGGGTGACACAACGGTATTTCTGTGCAAGGTTTTGTTTGTTCTCCCCGTGCTCGCATGGGTTTTCCCTGGGTTCACCGGTTTCCTCCCACAGTCCAAATAACACGCGCCCTAAGTAAATTGAACACACAAAATTGATACCATAGTCAAGCTCTTAGCGAGTACACCTCTCCTCAGTCATCCATATCCATTATTTAGCTAGAATAAGCCAGGGGAGTTCATTGAGATCTACCTGAGCTCAAACTCCCCTCTCGCCCTGCAAACGCGAGGGAGCCCAGAGCTCGAGGATCTCATAAGCTCAGGGCTCCCTCCGGGGACAGCATGCCAAACAAGCTCTTATTATCAATCATCAGCTAAGTGTGAACTCTTGAAAATCCAGACATTGAACATTGCTGTTGAGAACAATCTCAACGTTGCATATCCTGCATTGTGACTATTGCGAATGATAACACTGCAATATCGATGCTGAAATGATATATTGTGTGGCCCTAATTGAGACCCAATTAAAAGTTGGCAATTATGTTTTTAAATAACTAGTGTGCAACTCTACCTATTGGTTTGGTAAGTGTCTGGGTTGCTCAAATCCCATTGGTGCTCCTGTCCAAAACATCCCACGCAGCTTCCTTCATGGGTCCATAAACAGGCCCTGCGGTCCATGGACGCGCTCAGAATAAAGACTCGAGACTCGTACAGCAGGAACTCACTGCTTACTATCGCCCTTTCATGGCCCCTCCAAGAGTGCAGCAGTGGAGGAAAACCAGCCACAGACTAGAAGAAACACACATTAAATCAAGAGTAATATGATAAAACATGCTGAATTTTGGTACCTTTCATTCTAAAGCCTACATTTTCATACCTCCATATCTCCAGTGTTTAAGGCATACTGAGAGATGTCCCAGACTTTAATGGATCCCATTGTGTCTCCAGTGACAAGTAGATTATTTTCCGGGTCCGTGCTGAAACCCATCACATTCTCGCCAGATTTATCAGGCACATAGAACTGTCCTGGATCAGACATAATTGACAGTTATCCAGTTATAGATCCATAAAATTAAAATAGACAAAAATAGAAACAGTAGTATTGTGAAATATTATTATACAACTTTAAAAGCCTTTATCTATCTATTTTACAGTTGAAGTCAAATTTATGAACCCTCCTGTGATTTGTTTTCATTTCAAATATTTCCCAAATGATGTTTAACAGATTCAGGAATTTTTCACAGTATTTCCTATCATATTTTTTCTTCTGGAGAAAGTCTTATTTGTTTTATTTTGGCTAGAATAAAAGCAGTTTTTTTTAACCGCTTTAAGCCCAATGTTATTAGCCCTCTTAAGCTATTTCCATTAAACAGAATTGGGGATAAAACATACAGGAGGGCTAATAATTCAGGAGGGCTAATAAAATCTGACTTCAACTGGCAGCACGCACAGCAAATTCATTAGTGTTAAATTTCGAGTGTTGAGGTAATTCAGAGTAAAGTGTTGACATTCTAGAGTTAGATAAAGATAAAATAACCCGCTTAGTGTTAGAAGCCTCCTTGTCATACAGAGTTACTAACGCTAATACAGTGTTGACTACTACATCCGGGAATTTCAAGAGTTCACACTTAGATAATGCTCAACTGAGATAGCAGGTTTGGCATGCTGTCCCGGGAGAGAACCCTGAGCTTGGAGATAGATGAGCCCAAGGTTCCCGCCTGGTCAATGAGCGTTAGGAGGGATACGAGATCAGGTGTTTCTCGAGTGCCCTGTTAAACTTAGGTAAATTTCTGGTATGTAATGTATGTATGCGTGAAGTGCTTATGACTGTATTACAATGCATTTTATTATTTTTTTCCTGGAGAAAACCAACGCAGACACGGGGAGAACATGCAAACTTTGCGCAGGGAGTGCCGAATGGCTTGATTATGATTTGAACCTGTGGTCTTCTTGCTGCGAGGCATTAGCGCTATCCGCTGAGCCACCGTGTTGACCGATCATAAAAGAGGAGGAGCGAAGGATAGAAGGAGGGGGGTATAATAAACGAAGATAATGAATGGAGTTTAGGAAGGGTATTTATAGTAGTTTTAGAATGATCTGATAGGCTAGCTAATGATTAGCGATGAGGATCAGCTGTAGTTGATCATATCACGTGCTCCTCTCGAAATTAGTTTGTGAAACTTCATTTATGCAGTAATATATCCCTGAAGGATTTTTCCAGGTAATTTTCCTCTGCCACGAGCAGCAATAAAACTACTTAAAATGTTTGTATATAGACATTTGACATCAGAATCGTTATATATTTTGTTCTGTACTAGCTATATTACTAAAGTTGTCTTAAAACTGCTTCTCTAGGTTAAAATACGGTTTGTGACTGTTTTGAACTGTTTTTCTTAAACATTAATGGAATAGTTAATAAAGTGTTGCTGATATGAAACGAGAGATATTTTTATCTCCGTGTGCAGCGCGGTTCGGCAACCTAGTTACCTTCGGTTCCATCACGTGACACTCAGGCTCTTTTCACACACTTTTGCTGGCGAGAGCGAAAGAAAAGTTCATGCGTGTGATGGAGCTGCTTTGTTTATTTATGTAACACAGCCATACGCCTTGCTTTTTGCTTGCTTGCTTGTGGTGTTAATATTTTACACTATAAGAGTTTGCTAATGAACCCTCTCTGAGTGTTGATAATGTTAACTCTTTCAAAAGTGTTATTTCATTTCACAACTTTTAAAGTGGTTCCATATATGCTGGAATATATGCTGGAATAGTTCCTGACTATCAGGGATTAAACCAAAGAAAAATGAATAATATTTCACAGTATTACTGTTTTGTTGTACTTTTACTAAAATAAATCCAGCCTTAGTAAACATAGAATCTTCTTAAAAAAAAAGAAAAAACTTAATTATTCTAACCAGTGCATATATACAGTTGCAATCAGAATTATTGAACCCCTCTTTGAATTTTTTTTTCTTTTTTTAATATTTCCCAAATGATATTTAACCGAGCAAGGAAACTTTCACAGTATGTCTGATAATATTTTTTTCTTCTAGAGAAAGTCTTATTTGTTTTATTTTGGCTAGAATAAAAGCAGTTTTTAATTTTTAAAACCCATTTTAAGGTCAAAATTATTAACCCCTTTAAGCTATTTATTTTTTCCATAGTCTACAGAACAAACCATTATTATACAATAACTTGCCTAATTACCCTAACCTGCCTAGTTAACCTAATTAACCTAGTTAAGCCTTTAAATGTCACTTTAAGCTGTATAGAACTGTCTTGAAAAATATCTAGTCAAATATTATTTACTGTCATCATGTCACAGATAAAATAAATCAGTTATTAGAGATGAGTTATTAAAAGAATTAGGTTAAGAAATGTGTTGAAAAAATCTTCTCTCCGTTAAACAGAAATTGGGGGAAAAAAACAGGGGGGCTAATAAATCAGGGGGTTGAATAATTCTGATTGCAACTGTATATTATGGTTTCTGAAGTAGGGTGCAATTTAAAACAGTCTTCAATTTAAAAGCTCTACATGATAATGTTTGTATGGTGTCAAGTTGTCATCAGTTGCTCACAGTTATTATGTTTACCGTGGTTATGTCTGGGCCCGCAGACGCTCCAGCAGCAGACAAGCCCAGCCTGTGAACTGAGGAGCACAGCAGCTTTCCTCAGATGACTCTGCTGAGCGCGACTTTGCAGGAACAGCAGCCGGTGGACAGGCAGATGAACTCTGCACACATTTTAACAATTTATACATAAAAGAAATATTTATGGACATAAATAACATACAGGTGAAGTCAGAATTATTAGCCCCCCTGTATCTTTTTCCCCCAATTTCTGTTTAATGGAAAGATTTGTTTCCAACACATTTCTAAACATAATAGTTTTAATAACACATTACTAATAACTGATTTCTTTTATCTTTGCCATGATGACAGTACATATTTGACTAGATATTTTTAACTAAGATAGTACTAAGATACACAAACACAAACTGTATTAATCCCTTCAGTCTCCTTCCCTGTTCATTACATTTGAGATGCAGGGTCCAGAGCTTATAGTAAATTATAATTAATTAAATTAGGACATAACTTTTAAAAACATGTAAAAAAAAATATCACTAGTGTGCAAAATATGTCAGTGAAAGACACTTCAGTATTGAATTTCAGTAAAATGCGTTTTAGACTAAAAACAGGTCTGTAAAACCAAGAATAACAAAAAGATTTCATACAAGTAGACGACGTTTACTAATCTGTAATTGCCTATTTTTGATAAATGTGCTACTAGATGATGTCTTTAACATCATCGTTAGCACACAAAGCGATCCTAAAAATTATTTTGTGCTTGTCTCTTGTCGTCATTTTTCCACTCAGTTTTTTTACGTCTAAAGAAGAACGTTAATTTCGTTTCATTTTCGCGGTCCAAATAAACAGGCCATGGCTGTGTCCGTGCATGGGCTCGCGTTCTTGTGGCAACAGCCGCTGCACCTTTTGTCAGGGGGGACCCGATTTCTCATGACACCGGTCGGTCTTGCAGGTTTCTTTGAAAGAACAAACTCGAACCGCAAGAACACAATGCATATGAGAAATGAGATGCTGCGAACTTCCTGTTAATCACATGACTTTCACACAAAAACAATTTCAACTTTAATAAAGTTTTAATAATTTTTTTTTTTTTTTCAGTGAAAATGTATAAATATTTAAGCACTAAAGCACTGTCAATGAAGATAATTTGTAAAATGCAAATAAAATTATTTCAGCAAGGAAGCGGCTCGCACCACTAGCGGATTGAGGGGGCCCCCTAGTGGCGGCGGGGCCCTAAGCAGCCGCTTAGTTCGCTTATAGGGAGGGCCGGCTATGACTATATGAAAAACAAAAAGGTTGCAGCTTCCGGTTCATGCGGACGTTAATATATGTCCTAAGAGCATTAAACTCATATTCAGTTCAAATAAGAAAGCAAGTGCTGTTTTTAATAGCATATCTGGTCTGATTTCATACTAACTTCCCTTGCTGTGGCGTCTGCACTCGTGTGAAGGGCTTCTGAAGAGGCAGGGCCCATATAATGATCTCTCCATCGAAACTCCCAGTAGCCAGAAGCCCCAGAGTGGGACAGTGATCCATGGTCAGGATATCCTCGCTGTGTTGACGACCAGACTTCCAGGACAGGTTTGCTTTTACGTAGATATCCTGTACTCACAGATACACATTAGTAAACATCTTATCTCCATTACTCCAAGACGTCTTAAGGTGTGGACCACAAATGCACTACACACCCATTTCAAGAGTTCGCCCTTAGCTGATGATTGATTATAAAGCGTTTGGCATGCTGTCCCGGGAGAGTGCCCTGAGCTCGTGAGATCCTCGAGCCCGGGGCTCCCTCCCGTTGCAGGGCGAGAGGGGAGTCTGAGCTCAGGTAGGTCTCGAGAACTCCCCTGCTTGATGATGGTAAATGTAGATTATAAATAGCTATGGAGAGTGTATATTGAATTCAAAGCTTGTCTATGATGTCGAATTAGTTTTGTCAATTTACTTATGTTACATGTTTTTGGTCTGTGGGAGGAAACTGGAAAGCCCGGGAAAAACCCACGCATACACGGGGAGAACATGCAAACTCCACAAAGAACTGCCGACTTGGCCAGGTAAGATCTGAGCCAGTGACATTCTTGCTGTGAGGCAATGATGCTAACCATTGGGCCTCCGTGCTGCACTGACAAAGAAAGGGGAGGAGTAGGGGTGGAAGGGGATATTCTTCAAGACGAAGATGGCTTAGATAAGATACTCTGGTTATTTATAGTGGTTTAGGAATCGTCTGATTGGTAAATCTTGCGTTAGCTAATGAGGACCAGCTGCTATCAATCATAAGCACAAGCTCCTCTTGGAATTAGTTTATAAATAAACTTCATTTGAAGAGAACTAGAAAACTTGGACATTATGTGTGTATTCTGGCTGAAAGCCTTTTTTGCTTTTACAGTAAGTAGCCTTTGGTGTGTCTCACATATAAATCTAATATATTGTAGTATATGCAAATTACTTATGAGTAGGCCCACATGGAATCTGCGCCATTTTAGGCCATCATTGCATCATTGTTTATTTACTTGTGTAAATGTGTGTACATTTATATTTATTCAGTTTTTACATTAATTTTAGTAATATTATTGACTAATATGAACATGTTTATAGAATTTTTTATTTACAATACAGATTGTAAAGTAATATTTTCAGTCATTTAGTACATATGGTATATGAAAGGCTTGCTTTGTTTACCAAATAAAGTGGATCTAATTAGATTTGCATTGTAAACATTAAATAGTAGTTAAAATGGTATTACTTTTTATTTCACATATTAAGGTTTTAGTCCCAAAATTATTCCGCATAAATCTGCCGATTTTTAACAAAATTATGCGCAGAAATAGCAAAAAAATGGCTGCAGATTCTGTCTGGCCCTACTTATGAGTCACAAGTTTATACTTGGAATTTACCTACAGTATATAAAATATATGTCATATATGCAACCTTTTAAAAAATCTCATATTTTTCCAACCACTGGAATTATAAATGTGTGCATACAGTAATATATTAGCTATAATTTCATATATATATATACACTCACCAGCCACTTTACTAGTACCGAGTTGGACCCCCTTTTGCTTTCAGAACTGCTTCATGGCATAGATTCAACAAGCTACTGCAAATATTCCTCAGAGATTTTAGTCCATATTGACATGATAGCATCACGCAGTTACTGCAGATTTGTCGGCTGCACATCCAATGATGGATATTTATTAATGGCCCATTAGTACCAATTGAGCATCGTGTCAACGCCACAGCCTACCTGAGTATTGTTGCTGACCATGTCCATCCCTTTATGACCACAGTGTACCCATCTTCTGATGGCTACTTCTAGCAGGATAACGCTCTGGTTACTAGAGTAACCCTCGTTCCCCGAGGGGGGGAACGGAAATGCTATGTGGAAACTTCCACTATGGGGATTTCGCTCTCGTTCGCTCTCTCTCTTGCGGATTTCAGGAAATCGGCTGAAGGAACCCTCATCGATTCTTTCAGAAGGCTGTGAAGTCGTCTGAAGCGAAAAGGATGCTTTGGCTTGCTAGCTCTGCTCTCTTATAGCAAGATTAATTGCAACGAGCATCAGGTGCGCAAGCTGAAGCTGCCAACTCATTGGCATTTCATTGGCCCGTTTACATACTCTTTCAGATGATTGGCTTTCTGAACGAAATCTCCATAGTGGAAGTTTCCACATAGCATTGAAGTTCCCCTTCCAAAGGGGAACATGCCATGTCATAAAGTGTGAATCATCTCAGACTGATTTCTTGAACATGACAATGAGTTCACTGTACTCAAATGGCCTCCACAGTCGCTGGAGCCCAATCCAATAGAGCACCTTTGGGATGTGCTGAAACGAGAGATTCGCATCATGGATGTGCAGCCGACAAATCTGCAGCAACTGCGTGATGCTATCATGTCAATGTGGAGCAAAATCTCTGAGGAATATTTCTAGTAGCTTGTTGAATCAATGCCACGAAGGATTAAGCCAGTTCTGAAGGCAAAAGGGGGTCCAACACGGTACTAGTAAAGTGTACCTAATAAAGTGGCCGGTGAGTGTACGGTATGTCCATATTTGTAATGCCAATGGTTGGAAAAATATATAAAACCAAATATGAACTTGTATATCATAAATGTTTTTTTCATATACAGTATTTCCATGTACGTATCAGATTTCTATATGGAGTGTGTAAGACTGGGATATAAACTGGCTCTTACGCTTGAAAATGCAATGCTGTACTGAGCGATCAGTCGACTCCAGCCTGTGGCCAGAAGCTGGTCATCATGATGACAGATGATCCCTGTGACCTCTTTGTTGGAGACTGGCTCTAGATTATGAAGATTGAGGCCATTCAGAAGATTCCACACCTAAAGCAATGATAGATAACTGCTATTAATAGCCAGTTCAATTCTGATTACAGTCGTTGCAGGATAATATCACCTAACAAGACAGTTTTCTTAGCAAATTTATTAATATTGTATCAACTTGAAAGTGTGGTAATGTGGTAATGTTTTTCACATGACATTTAGCCCTGCATTTTACAGCCATGCATTATAAAGTCACTTACTAATTTACTACTAACAAAAGTGCTGAACATGATGCATAAAAGCAAACCTAATTACACCAAGAAATGTGTGCATTTTATTCTTTGTTGGACTGAAAACCTTTTCCCTCTGATCACTTCTAATGCTTCTGATTAAGGCTTGTGATTTGTACTCACACTTGCCTTGATAGTGCCGTTGGTGGCTGCAGAAATCAGTCTGCACTGGTGAACATCTAGAGCCATACAAGAAACCTCCTCATTACCGTGAGCTTTCCTGATCTCCATCCTCTTAATGCCTGTTTTCACATCCCACACAGTCAATGTGGAGTCAGCACAGGCTGTGATTACCTAGACAGAGATAACAATCAGTAATGTTCATCCACAAACCATCAACTAAACTCAAGTCAATTTTAGGTTCAAGTCAAGTTGAGCTTTATTGTCATTATGCTACAAGTGTGGACAAACAGTGGAAAGAAATGTCATGTCTCACAGGACCACAGTGCTACATAAATGAACATAAGCATAAATATAAACACAAAATTGGCCATAAGAATTTTTACAGGTGGTTTGTTCAACCTACTCACCTGTGTGAAGCACAGTCAGATTCGCACAATGTTTTTACAGCGATATGGAGTGACTGTAACCAACCTGTTGAAGATGAGGATTATAGAGGGCGCAGGTGTATAGATCAGACCTGCTGCTGGTTTCTGTCTTGTCCAGCTGCAGCATGGCCAGATACTCTCTACAGGTCACCAGCAGCACTTGATCTGAGGTCAGGTTGAGGAGGAGAGGAAAGCTGCCCTGCTCTGGAGTAACACTCGCTTGGATATTGGGGAAATTCAGATGGAGTGTCTTTATGCATTGTTGAGATGGAATATCCCAAATTTTCAGCACCTGCAGTAAAATGAGACATGCATGTAGACCAGAGCTTCAGACTTGCATCTAACGATGGACTTAAAACTATAACATGACAAATTCTGGTGTCTATAACAATAATAATATTAATGAGGGCTAGTTATATGCATCCATGAGTGACAAAAAAACTCATGTACCTTTAAATACATGTATTAGTTTTTATATATTTCTTATATTTAATCTTTACCCAAAAAAAAAAATAATAATAATACAGCAGAGATCTTCAACCCTACTATCCAACAGAGCTTATAAAATTCCACTCTACAGTTTAACAAAGTGACTTTAAATGACATTTTAGTAGTTTGAAATAATATAATGTATAAGAAATAATATATAGAGAAATAAGGCTGTAAAATAACAGCAAATGTACTGCAGTTTATTACAAGGTTGTTGTAGCGTAATATACAACACCAACCCAGCCAATATATCACTTTAAACTAGGCATGGGACGAGAACCGTTTTTAAGGTATACCGCGGTTTGGAAAAGTCAAGGTTTTAAAACTGATAAAAATTTTCTGCAATACCGTTCCTAAGGTATGTGTAAGATTTCTTATTTACTTTGTTTGTTTGTTTTTTAGGACAGCAGTATCTCCAGCAGAAAAGATGCCATTTTAAATTGTAAAAAAATCTGGTTTTTAAACAAATATGAAGACAGCAGAAATCAATAATTCATTTAGCCTGACACGTTTACTGAGCCAAAATATTATAAATGTTTCTCAACATAAAATATACTGTAAAATATATATATATACTCAGACATTTAAAAAGAATATGTTTTAGAGCAGTAATCACAATACCGTGATACCATGAAACTGCTATAATTTTAATCCAATGTTATCATACCAGCCCATGCCTACTTTAAACTATTAAAAATGTTCATAAAAGTCACTTTTCAGTCAAACATGTCAAGTTTAAAAATTGTTGGAATAAAAATCAAGGTCCCATAATGCAATTCAAAGATATAAATAAAAACATGAATCACAAAATACGGAAAACTGCTAATTTATGGATTTTTTTTACAGTGTGCTGTGGGTCTCTAGGAGCAGAGTTCAAGACCTCAGATGTTGTGTTGTGATCGCACATTGTAATGTTATTTCTGTTTCATTCATACTGGACACTAGAGGGCAATCTCGTACAAAAACTCCACATTTGCATTACAGATAAAAAGACATCGGCTATCACTGCAGCAGAGGATAATGATGATAGAAAATGGATTAAACATAAAGACAATAAACAAACGTGTGTGGCAAAATGATTATTTGCGTTCTTCAAGTCATGCTGAGTATTTTAAAAAGAAGAACTATATTCATAAAGCACTGCTAATTGACCAAGCCTTTATCACTGTATTGAATACTATAAAAAGTATGATTTCCTCCTCATTCTGTCATATTAGTTTTTCTCCTTTGGTTTGGCTCATTTTTTGAAACAGGAATTACATTCTCAAAACAACACGGACAAACCTCCAAACCACTTGGCTAATTGTTTACAACAGAATTGATTTACTTATTAATTTCATCAAAATGTCTAAGTACATCTTTGCAAATGTCTATGTACATCTAGCCTACATTTAGCACAATTTCCAAGTGGATAGATCTAGTTGATCTAAACTGATTGTTGATTTTAAGTTCAATGGTTGTTTGCTTCAAAATGTGTCAGCGTCATTTCATTGTATAAGTCATCACATGCACAATAATCTGTTCAATTTTCAAAATTAGTCAAGAACATAATGCCATGAATATCAGATATGAATCTGTGGAACATTTGACACATTTATTAGAGTCAGGTGAAACTAATAGATGAATCTCAGATGACCAATCAAGCACTGTAGGCTGCATATAATTTTCATAGTTTTTTGTTTGTGTGTTTATATTACAGTATATTATGCTGTACATTTTTATTCTGATGTATGGTACAGTTTTTCTCCATTGGTTTGGCTCATTTCTTAAAACTGGAATTACATTCTCAAAACAACATGGACAAACCTCCAAACCATTTGGCAATTGTTCACAACAGAACAGAGTACATCTAGCCTACATTTAGCACAATTTCCAAGTGAATAGATCTAGTTGATCTAAACTGATTGTTGATTCTCAGTTCAATGGTTGTTCGTTTCAAAATGTGTCAGCGTCATTTCATTGTATAAGTCGTCACATGCACAATAGTCTGTTTAATGTTTAAAATTAGTACATAATACCATGAATATCGTATATGAATCTGTGGAATATTTGATCCATTTATTACAGCAACTGGCAGTCAGGTGACACTAGAACTTGACTAACAAAGGAGGAATTTCACAAATCTCAAATGACCAATCAAGCACTGTAGGCTGCATATAATTGTCATTGCTTTTTGTTTGTGTGTTTATATTACAGTATATTATGCTGTATATTTTTTATTCTGATGTATGTTAATTACTTTATGTGTGTGATTGATAATAGTTACAATTCCATTGGCAGTATGGGTGCAATGTGTGATGTCAAGCCTTGGAGGCTACTCTTAACCTAAAATCCCAACACTATCTCAAGGCAATTCCTAACTTTTTGATTTAGTGGCTAATTCGAATGAATTTGTACGATCTTATTCATACAATTTAGTAGGATTTGCTTATCCCCTAATGATGGTTGGGTTTAGGGGTGTGGTTTGGGTGCCACGCCTTTTTTTTTTAAATCGTACATTTTCGTAAGACTGAACACGTACAAATTAGCCACTGAACTGACAAAGCGTAAAATAGTTACGTTTCCTCGTGAGATCAGACTGAAAATCCTTATTTCTTATCTTATTTTTAAAATCGTATCAATTTATTTATATATTTTTTTACACAATTGCATTCTGTCAAAAACTGGGCTAAGACTGAAAGGTGGACATGAGGGATATTTCAATAGTCCTTTGTCATAGTGACAAAACATCTAAACATTTAGACTTGCAGTGCTTACGCAATGCCAAAGAGACAAAGGATTTTGGGGGCACTGACTTTAGATGAGAAGGAAATTTAGTTTTGACATATGAACGAACAGTTTTGGGAAAGATATGAGCTTTTGCGAGTGAGCTCTAGTGTTGTGCTGAACTGTAAGACTGTTTTACAAAACAATCTTAGAGTATTGAGAATGTAATTCCTGTCTCAAGAAATGAGCCAAACCAATGGAGAAAAACTGTAAATCATGCCTGGTCACAAAAAAAGACTCGACTGATGATATAAAGTGAATAATTTTGCCTTCAAATGTATTCTAATAAAATATTTTTAATCAGCGTCTTAACATTTTTTCGACAATTTCATGAATCTACAGCCATGATCTTTCTCATGTTTTCAAAAGTGCATATAGAGAGCAAACGTGTTTCTACAGGTGGTTTGTTCAACCCACTCACTTATGTGAAGCACACTAAGAACTGCACATTGTTTTTAAAAGTGTCTGGTGCATATAGAGTGAAAGGTGTTTATAAAGGTGGTTTGTTCAACCCACTCACGTGTGTGAAGCTCACT
>CAIGQZ010004081.1:3311159-3328644 GCA_903798205.1 Danio tinwini
ATTGGATGTAGTAAAGTAGGCATTTCATTCAGAAAGATGGGGAAAAGAGTTTGGAGAAAGTTATTAACAGACGACTCCTCCTGACTATTTTTGTTTGTTGTCATAATTGACAGTTGGAGGGGCGTGGTTAAGTGTGTTAGCCACGCCCAATACCTTACACAGACCTAATCTGAGGATTAAACTGAAAACAAACAAGAAGTGCATTTTCAGACTTCAGCTTTAGATTACAAGGGCAAACTGCTGTTTTTGTCTTAAAGACATGCACAGATGAATTGTTCACCACAAAACTAGCAATGTGAGCTAACAAAATCAATATGGTCAGTTTTGATTTCATGTGTACTTTAAGCAATGAGCTTAGAATTACCAAGAGGCGTCACTCAATAGGACGTTCCATTGCAACAGCAGTGCCCAGCGATTTCGTTATTCCGGAGTGAGAGTGAACGGCCGTCCATTGGATCTTATTGCTGTCGCGATGGCAAGCAGCTGCTTTGTTTTTTATTTATTCATTTAAAAATCACATCAAAGCTGAAATACAACCTGAAAGACGAAGATACTACACTTACAATCATAAACTGGTGATCATCAGCACTTTTAATAGTTAATTTTACAGACTTGTTTAATATATTAACCATACTTGTTTTCTTGAATCTGTCACTTTTAGGTGAAATGACTTTAAATGACTTTAATTTAATAGTTTACACACTGGCATAATACATATTAATACTGACATGTTAAATTAAATTAACATGCCTTTCAAAAATGGGATGTTGATAACAGATTAACAGTATTTTTTGTTGGAGTATTATATTAAAATAGTATAGAAAGTTTTTATTTAATAAGCTACTTTCTCCAAATTTATTTATTTTTTATTTTATATATTTTTATTCATGATTTTTAATGCTGTCATTAAAGATCATGGAGGCCATACAAACTACCAGATAATGTAGTTTTTGTTGTGTATTTTCATTTTTGCTTCACCCTAATTTGAGTAAAACAAAACAAAACAAAAAATAGCATTTAAGTTATTTTGTTAACCTTTTATGTGGAACAGATACTTTAGATATCACATGTATTAAACTTAGTCTTGTCAACATTTTGGAAATTGTCTGTTTTCATTGGAATATTATTTTAAAAAGCTACTTTTCAAAAGGGATGTACTCATTTTAACTCATATTTAACTCAATATTGTCATTCATTCTGTCTAATGTTAGTTATCAGTGCTGTTGTTCTATTGGAATTTTCATTCCAAAATGGCCGCCGTGCGACATTAGCAGCATCTAGTGGCTGTTCCGCAAATAGCAACAGAGTGTCGCCTCGTAGTAATTCTAAGCTCTTTTGCTTTAAGACTGCAGATGACAGAGGCGGCTCTCGCTCTGTCTGAGCAGAGGACTCATGATCTGGCGGATCTGCTGACTCGAGTGAAAATGGAAAAAAATGAACTCCGAGAACGGCAGTCCAGAGAGATCAAGAAAGAGCATGAGGTATTTACACAGGCCCGTAGCCAGCCTGGTGCAAACAGTGTTTTTTTGTGTAGGTTTCCCCCTTATTTTTTTTTTAATTATTAGCTTCATTCATTTTCTTTTCGGTTTAGTTCCTTTATTAATCTGAGGTCGCCACAGCGGAATGAACTGCCAATTTATCCAGCATATGTTTTACGCAGCGAATGCACTTCCAGCTGCAACCCATCTCTGGGAAATTATTAGGTTTAAATACTTTATTTTAGTGATATTTTAAGCACTATTTTTAGTCGGATGGTCATCATAAGCACACTTTTTGATGTACCAAAAAATACTTATTTTTAAAATACAAGTCATATATCATTTGATAAATCTGTTAAAGTTTTAAATTAATATTTGTAGCCTGTTGTCATTTATTAGGCAAATAAAAAACAGGCCAGCACATTCACCTTTCCTCAGTCAGAATTTGGCCATTTCAATAATAAAAAATGTAAACATGATGATAATAATAATAATAATGTAGATCGTCATGATTTTTCTAGCCTCTCTTGTGAAAAAAGTACATTTGAAAATTCATGAATTACAAGTTTAATTGGTATTAAAATTCATTTTAATATGAGCCGCTTTTAGAGCTTCACACCTTTTTGTTGCTCATTTTTCTGTGAAAAGGGTCCACCCCTGTGAAAAAGAAAAATCACCCCTGATGATATGCATTAAAGTTTGTGTAAAGTTTTAATATTGCTGAAGCTTCAGCTTTGTATAATAGACATAAATTGCATTTATAAAATGTTTCACTATTTCAAATGATAATAGCTTTAATAATCATTTTGATAATAGTTCAAATGATCAGAATAATAGTTTTTAATATATTTGTAATCACATAAATGCAGTCTTGGGGGAGCATCTGAGGCTTTTGTACAGTGTTGTTTACTCAGTTGTTTTACCTTAGTAAATGATATTTAATGTTTCTGTTTGGTAGGATAATGCTGTGAGGGAAGCGAAGCGCTTGAAGGAGGTAAACAGTTTGTCAGAGAAGAACCTCCAGCTCAGAAGCAAGGTACAGAAACCAAGCATTTGATAAGCCTCAGCATCTCGAGTGTGTGATGTTTATGATCTGCTGTGTGTTTAACTCTCACAGCTGGAAGAGACTGAACGCAGATGTAAAACTCAACAGGATCAGATCTTTGAGCTTAAGCAGGAGCTCACAAACACCTCCGCTGAACTGAAGCTGAGACTCGCTCAGACCGAAGGTGACTGAGCACATAAATAGCAAAATCCAGTCAAAAATTAGGTCAAAGGAAATTCACAGGACAGCAAATAATTTTTTTCTTTTTTTAAATATTTCCCAAATTATGTTTAACAGAGCAAGGAATTTTTCACAGTATTTCCTATAATGGCTCGTTTCCACTAAGTGGTAGAGTAAGGTACAGTTCGGGTCGGTACGGGTCACCTTTATCAAGCTTGCGTTTCCACTACAAAGGGTACCGTTTTGGTGGGTGTGGTGTACTACAGAGAGTTTCAGTCGACGTCATTCTCACTCGAATAAATGTCTACAGTAAAGCTGTACAGGTCGTTCACATTACATGAGAAGCTCTTCTCACAAAACAGATGCTTTAAACATATTAATACTTGTTTATAAATGTTTATTACTAACATTTCTATGAACATGATTTGATTATAACTGCAGATCAATGACAGTGTGACAGTGTTACAGCCTACTGTAACGTCTGCAATTATATAAAATAAATGAATAAATGAACATATATGAACACATACAGACCCTTCCAGTCTCCGATATGTTACCACTTACAGATAAACTACACACAGCAGACATTAAAGCCTTATTTGAGTTTAAAAACAACATTCAACATATACAGTAGCCCACAGTCAGAGCTAACCTCTCATCTGTGTGTGTAATCTTCACCAGCACATGTAGCCTCTGTTAGAGAGTAATTCTGTCATTCCCAGTTCATAAAAGTCCAAAAGGTGATGATAAATATGGCGGTTTGTTCATGATTTGTTCATGGCAGATTGTTCAGGTTGCTGAAACTATTTGCTCCTGTGTTTTGTCGGGCTTCTCCTTTTTTCCGCGCTTCACTCTCGCGTTTGTCCTCTTCTTTCTGAATGGATCAGATGTTTAAGACGCTTCATTAATTACGCACACGTTATTGTCATCAGCTCAAGAAGTTCGTTATATCAAATCTAGACGCGATCGCGAGCTCCCTGGAGAAAGCGAAAACTGCTCGCACTTTTAGACGGCATCGTAAAACAACAACAGGACACGGCAGATTCAAGGCTTTATGGTTGTTCATTAAGACAACGACAAGTTTTGTTTTGAGCCCGGGTTATCCATGGATCGTTATTATATGCATATAGTTGTCTCGGCTGTGTATTTAAAAACATGGCGGCTCCATTGTTTTGATTCTGGCTAGCTCCACGAGATTGTGACGTATCTCTGTAAACCAATCAGTGTTCAGATGCGCGTGTAGCTCCACCTTTTGGTACCCTTTCTCGTCTTTGGTACCCTTTCGAAAGGGTGCCGAAAAAGTGGTACGGTATGGTTCGGTTCGCTTTTGACAGTGGAAACAGCCATAAAAGCGTACCGAACTGAACCGTACCAAACCGTACCACTCTGTGGAAACAGGCCATAATATTTTTTCTTCTGGAGAAAGTCTTATTTGTTTTATTTCGGCTAGAATAAATGCAGTTTTAAATTTTTTAAAAAGCATTTTAAGGTCAATGCTATTAGCCCCCATAAGCAATATTTGTTGTTGTTTGCCTACAGAACACAGCACTGTTATACAATGAATTGCCTAATTACCCTAACTTAAGCTCTAATTAACCTAGTTAAGCCCTTAAATGTCACTTTAAGGTGAATACTAGTCAAATATAATGTGCTGTCATTATGACAAAGATAAAATAAATTAGCTATTGGAGATGAGTTATTAAAACTATTATGTTTAGAAATGTTTTGAAAAAATCTTTACATTAAACATAAATTGGGGGACAAAATATAGAGGGGGGGCTAATAATTCAGACTTCAGCTGTATATATTTCAGTTTTTAACATCGGAGTGTTTCTTTTGCATTATTAGAACGACTAGAAATGGAGAAGAGAAGAGCAAAGCAGGCACTTGAAGACATGGACGGTTTAAGACAGAAAGAGGTGAAGATGCTGCACTAGTTTTAATTAAAAGAACATGTTTTTTTTCTGAAGTTCACTCAATTCAGGGAATTATTTAATGTGATTTTACAAGAAAGCACTTTCTATCATGTTAAATAAAAAATAAAATATAGGTAATATAGTTAAATATAGACATTATCTATTATCACTTGCTTTGAATTTTATCATTCGATTGAATGGGCATTATCAGTGGTTATTAGCTGATAGATATGGGCCAGTATGGGCCTTCTGCGCCTACTAGTAGGCTCAGAAGGCTGTTATCATCCATCCACATGGTTAACCAGCTATACTAATAAACAGTTTTTACATTACTGTGATGTTTGGGTTTGGAGTAGAGGTAGACGTTAATAAAATACAATTAATGGGAAATTTAATAAATAATATAAATAATTCTCGTTAACTTCTGGCCGCAACAGTATGTGATCTATAGCTGATTAACCATGTGGATAGATAACATCCTTCTGAGCCTACCAGTAGGCGCAGAAGGCCCCTACTGGCCCATATCAGCTGATAACCACTGATATAACACCCATTCAAATTGGCTGCTATGATACTGTAGTGTGCTTTTAAAAAGTAAACTTCAGTGTCGACGTCATTAAAATAAACGTTAAAATGTTTTTATCCACTCTGGGGTGATTTTGAGTCTTATTTCGGCCACATCTTTCTCTGTGTTTCAGCAAATGGAATGAATTTTGGTGCCAAATCTTATTTTATGCATATTTTAGAATTTTTTTTTTCAAAAACTTAACAATACACTCAAATTGGCTACCCTTTTGTTATGTTGCTGACTGTTTTGCCCCATTGACTTTCATTATAATAAGATTTTTTGATTGCAAAGCCATGACAGCATATAATCATGCACTCTTGATTGTAGATGGTTTTCCATGTTGGGAAGAGGTCAAATTTGCTGTTGATCATCAGTTGCAGTGCAGAAAAAGCTAAATTTCTAGCTTTTATATGGAGTTATATGTATGAGAAAATCTAAATTAGCAGCTCTCAGAACATAGTGAACATAGTAAGTGTATTTATACACACGCACACTATAATCTACTGTTTTACTCCACTCAACTCCATATGAAAGCCAGAAACTTTTTTGCACAGGCCTGTCTAAAGGGTTAATGCTGCCAACTGTTGCTCAACAGTAAAAATTACACATTTGACCTCTTCCCAAAAAGGACAATCATCTACAACCAAGAATGCATGATTATTTTGTATCAAGGCTTTGCAAAATAATGTGGTTATAATAAAAATGGGGCAAAACCAGCCACCAAAGAGGGTTTAGTTTATCCAAACATGTCAATTCTGTCATCATTTCCTCTTCCTCCACGTTTCAAAACTGTTTGAGTTTCTTTCTTCTGTTGAACACAAAGGAAGATATTCTGAAGAATGTTGGTGGAAAAAACAGCCATCCCTAGTATTTTTAGTTCCTGCTATAGATGTCAATGGCTCCTTTTTCCAAACTTCTACAGATTATTTTTTGTGTTCAACAGAAGAAAGAAATGCATAAAAGTTCAGAACCACTTGAGTGTGAGTAAATGGTGGGAAAACATTCGTTTTTGGGTGAACTGTCCCTTTAAATTTTTAGTTGCTCGTGCTAATAAAAGTATTTGTTGTCCTCCAGGTTGACCATCTGACAAGACACCAGGAGGAGAGTGAAAGAGCTCTTCAGGAACGCATCCTCAAGCTGGAGGGACAGCGGATCCAATTAGAAGAGGTACACGATTCACAAAACTAACCTCACCATTTAAGGAATACAGACATGATGCGGGTTTGTAAGTTAGTATCACCGTAGTGGAACTTTTCCATTGTCTTTTGTAAGGATGTACACCAATACACACCAATACTTTTGATGCATAATAATAACCAATTAGAAAAAGCTTTAGAATGGAGTAAGTGGACAGAATTCTCTGAGATTTAACGATGCTAAAATAGATATACATAACCTTATCTGTTAATGTAACTATGCAAGGCCACGATTGCTCTATGCTCTGCTGTTCTTGTTTGATTATAAGTATTTTTTTTTCTTTCTCCTTTGGTAATGTAAGCTTATAGGTTTTGTGAGTAACAGAATTGCCAGCATAGTGGCTCAATGGTTAGCACTGTGGCCTCACAGCAACAAAGTTGCTGGTTGAGTCCCCAATTGGCATTTTTGTGTGGAATTTGCATATTCTCCCTGTGTTGGCGTGGGTTTCCTCCGGGTACTCCGGTTTCCCCCACAGTCCAAACACATGCGCTATAGGGAAATTGAATAAACTAAATTGGCCATAGTGTCTGAGTGTGTGTGTATGGGTGTTTCTCAAAACTGGGTTGCGGCTACAAAGGCATCCGCTGCGTAAAACATATGCCGGAATAGTTGGTGGTTCAGTCCGCTGTGGCGACTTCTGAAATAGAGTCTAAGCTGATGGAAAATTAATGAAGTTACAAAATTATTTTGACTTCAGCTGTGGTTTGGCTCTTGATGCAGGAGCTGAGCAGAGTGAAAGCGAGTCTCGTGACGGAAAGAGCTCAAGCAGAAGAGGAGCTCGGGAAAGTTCGTTCTCAAGTGCGACTGGAGGAGGTTTGTTAGCATTCCTTGAATGATCACAGTATTGGTTTTGTTGGTCAGAGTCATGAGACGTTTGCTTCTCTCCGCAGCAGCAGCATTTGACCAGCCTGGAGGAGAAACTGCGAGCGGTTCGTCAGTCTCGAGACGAGTCACAGAATCACTGCACGCAGCAGAAACAAACCATCGCGGAGCTGCACGCTAAAGTCAGCCAGCAGAGCATTGAGATGGACTCGCTCCGCCGCAGGATAGACGAGCTCCTGCAGGTACTGCATTCATCCAGACCATTCATTAATTCATTTCCTTCGGCTTAGTCCCTTTATTTATCAGTGGTCGCCACAGTGGAATGAACCGCCAACTTATTCAGCATATGTTTTACGTACTGGGAAACACCCATACACTATCATTCACACACATACACTATGGCCAATTGAGCTTATTCAATTCCCCTATAGCGCATGTGTTTGGACTGTGGGGGAAACTGGAGCACCCGGTGGAAACCCACACCAACACAGGGAGAACATGCAAACTCTACACAGAAATGCCAACTGGCCTAGCCGGTAGTCAAACCAGCGACATTCTTGCTGTGATGCAACAGTGCTAACCACTGAGCCACCGTGCCGCCATATCCAGACCAGCGAAACTCAAATGTTTCTCACTGTCCACAAGACAACAATTCTGTCATAATTTACTCAACCCTCGCTTGTCAAAAACCTTCTTTCTTCTGTTGAACGCAAAAGAAGATATTTTGCAAAATGTTGGAAACCGGTAACCATTGACTTCCATAGTATTTGTTTTTTTTACTACAGGGTGTCTTAAAAAGTATTAAAAGTTGATCAATCAATTTAGAAAAACTTAAGGCCCTTAAGAAGTATTAAATGCCATGTTACAAGGTATTACATTTTGATTGTACAATGTCTAGTTGTATGCTTAAGTTTGCTTGAATTTAATCTGTGAATATTGGGATGCTGTGTAGTTTATGACATTGATAAAATCCTGCGAGATTTGACATCGCGTCGACATCGTTAATCCTGTTGGCGCCCCCTGCTGGATTAGCATTTTTATTCAGTATATGAATGATGTTTTAGTTAATGATTAGTTTCTTACAATCAGTATTTAGTAAATATACTGTAAGTTAAAAGGTCGCCAATGTTAATGATTGAAACAAAGTGGCGATGAGGTTTTAAAAATGTGTGCAAAGAGTCTTAAAAATGTCTTAAAGGGGTGGTCCAGAGTGTATTTTTAAGACTTGGTTGTGGAGACAAGATATAAAGCAGTGTGTGCTCATGCTTCACTTGTAGACAATCACATTACTTTTTCATATATCTTACTTTGATTATATACAGCTACTCCGCTAACATGAAGACTACTGTCATATTTCCTAGTTTCTCTGAAAGGCCCGTTCTCTGATTGGTCAGCTAACATAATGTGCTGTGATTCGCGGATCAGCTCTATGTGCGCTGTGAACAGTCGTATCAGGTAGCCTGAATCAGACAGAAAATGAACACAGCTGAATCTCACGCCTGCTCTCTAAAATACCATCAATCACACATATTCGGGTTATAAGCATGTGTGAGTAATATAAAACATTCTCATATCTTTTGCAAGATTGTTATTTGAGATGTAGGATGCAGGGAAAGCGGCCGCATAGAGAGACACTGCAGTGCTGCTGAAGACTGTGGGTGTTTACAGCGGTTTGACTGATAAATATAAATTAGTAGCTAAATTGTTAGCAGTGCCAAACAGCATTTCCTGATGTTTACATCCTTGTTTACGCCCTCGCTACAACATACCATTAACGCTAGAAACGTTGCATGTAATAGATCAATTTTAACTAATAAAAACACTTACCGGTTGTGGCTCGCGGTTGGAGGAGTCCAGCAACCGAATCCAGCACGGAACTAGGAGAGACTCTGGAAGCTCTCCATTGTCAAATGCTAGCTATATATTTAAATAATTCTCTGGAACATAATTAAATTAAATTGTCTTTGTGTCGTGTCCTTTGGAAGCCCAAATACAGAAACAAGAAGCTCTGTAGAAATAGCAGCTTTTAGACAGCATTTTAGCTTTCTCTGCTATAACGTTACAGCACCTCTGGCCACACCCCTTCGCTGTGTTGGTGTGTGTGCGTGGTGAATACACATAACCGGAAGCTCTTGTGATCTCACTAGCCCAGATGTATTTTTTGTAGTCCCCAAACTCTGCAAAAGCCAATAGCTGCGTCCCAAATGGCCCACTATACACTTATGCACTTACACACTAAACAGTATAGTATATGTATGTAGTGTCGTTCCAAATGTTTTTTACTAAGCGTAAGTTCAAACCGTTTCCCTGATGACGTTTGACAGTTGCCAAATTTGTGAAATAAATGACCAAAGTACCAAATATTACCTGCCATGAGTATGACCGCATTCACCATCGGGAGGCGCTATAATCACTCTCGTAGGAGAATTTCGCTTTCACAATCCAAAACAAATAAAATTATCCAACATGTGCGCCCAATAGCTTCGCCCCTTCCGATACATGAGCAAAGTTGCGGTCGTTGAGTGACTGAAGTGTCCATCTATCCACACTTTAATTTACCAGTTGAATGAGTGCATCAACCGGGTAAGGTAAGGTAAGGTAAGGTAAAACTTTATTGTCCCAGTTAGGGAAATTTGTCTTGGGCTCTTGCTCTTGGGGTCATCACAAACATGGAAAAACACTACAACATACAAAAATAAGTATATAAATAAATACCCCCCCCCCACCACCAAAAAAAAAAAAAGTTACATGCCCACCTCCATATGTATACATAAATAGGCAGAACAAATTTTTACAGAACAGTAATTAAAGTGCACTTATTATTTTTAGAGTTTTCAGTGTGAACGCACTTCTTACACTATGTATACTACAAAATGGCGTAGAATAGTGCATAAGTATGCGGTTTGGGATGCACCAAATGTCTCCTGTTTCATTGAACTTTGAGCATCTTACATTCAGAGATGTTGTTTATGTTCACACAGCTACATTACACATCAACTAAAGTTTAAAATAAGATATTGTAGTGGACTACCTCTTTTTAAATGTATTGAATTTTACTCTGTGATTCCTTTACATACCCGGCCTGTACTATGGATGTCAATGGTTACCGGTTTTCAACATTCTTCAAAATATGTTGTTTTGTGTTCAACAGAAAAAAGAGACCCTTAAAGGTTTATAACCCCTTTCTATTTCCCCCTCAGAATTGCAAGTTTTGAGAATTTCTGACTATATTTTCTCTACTCTAACTGCAATCTGCAAGATATAACTCAAAATTGCAGGTTTATTACAAAAACTTTTTGAAAAAAAAAATACATAATAAAAAAATACATAATTATTTATTAAATAATTATTTATTAATAATTTTGTAATAAAAAAATTACAAAAACTACTTTTAGTCATAGAAACACCAAGAGGCGACACTCTACTGCGATTTGGGAAACAGCCACTAGATGGCGTGGTGGTCATTTTGGAATGAAAATTCCATTAGAACAGCAGCATATTATAAGCCTGTAAAATAAACTATTAAAAGTGCTGATGATTGTGATAGCAAGTGTTGTATTGTCGCTTTTCAGGTTGTATCTCAGCTTTAATGCGCTTTTTAAATAATAAAATAAAAAATAAAGCAGCTGCTTGCCATCACGACAGCAATAAGATCCAATGGAGAGACGATCGCTTTCACTCCAAAATGGCGGAATCCAGGGCTGTTGCTGGGCGTTGCTGTTGCAATGGATCGTTTTATTGAGTGTCGCCTCTTGGTCATTCTAAGCTCTATGTTTTAGTGCTGTCAAAAATTACTACTTTAGTTTTTATTTAAATGTTCAAGGGATTGCATAAGCAGTAATAACCCTAATTCAGATGAGTAACAGATAAACCAGATCTTGTGTGTGTAAATGGCAGGATCTTGCAGGTAAGGAGCAGGAGAAAGTGTCAGAGGTGATGCGGGTGCGAGTGGAGCTGCAGGAGCAGATCGGACACCTGCAGGCCGAGAGAACGGCACAGGGAGGCCTTAAAGAGAAGATCGCCGCTCTGGAGAGAGAGATCAAGGGTACACACTCATTAGAGCTAACTTACATTTATTGCTGCGACTGTCATCTGGAGGCTGCATTTTCATCCATGTCCACATATATTGAGGCAGCCTTCATGACTGAAATTAAATATTCTGGGTTTTTTTTGCCAAGGCAACCTGGAGTGCTGAAATATAATTGGGTAAACTAGCAGTAGGCTGGTTTTAGAGACTGTTTCTCAATATGCGTTCTTCAGCGATCTTGTGTTCTCGTGTAACGTCATTATCAACGGCTAAAGTTCAGTTTCAAAACTCAAGACTGCAAGAATGGAGGACTCGTGAAAGCTCCTGGATGTGTTCTTGATATCGAGGATGCATCGATGCAGATTTGAGTGCAAAACTCGCTCAAGAAGTCCCAGAAGTCATTGCAGCTGAATAAAAGACGTGGGAAGCGCAGCATTTTATATTGATTCATTGTTAAAGTTTAGAGATAGAACTTATTTATCTCAGGAGTCTCCCTAAATGAGACGGTTAAACAGTAACATGAAAATCTTAATAAAGGTATTAACACATTAAGGGTGTTTATTTACTGAAATTCATATTAAAATCGATTTTATTTGTATTGTGCTACGTACAGTATATATCCTAATTGTTTAGTTTATGATGCGGCTCCAGGCAGCACAGAGGCGATCAGCATCAGCGCTGGTTTGTCAAATTGTCTGTGTCAAACTGACCTGGAATATCCTTCTTCCAGTTAATAGGCTTCTCTGAAACGGTCAATATTTCACTTTAATTTTATTTAGGCTACATCATTATTCTATTTAACAAACCAACACAATCTCACATTAACTGAAGCATATAGCAGACTTGTTTTAAAGCACTTCACCCCAAAGGTTAGTTATTATTCTTTATTCCTTTAAATAATGTAGCCTAGTTGTCTTTTTATTGATTAATGAATGAATTATAATGCTATGTTTCATTGTTTATCTTTTTTTACTAGTAGAGTATTTACAGCTAATGTATAGGCTATTTCTGTCCGTTCGCATCCCGTCCCTTTGTGCCACCTGGCGGCATAGTCGCAAACTGCAAATTATAACTATAAAACACATTCTTTTTTCTTGAAAGCGGCGGCGGTACATGCTCCGGCGGTAAAGGCCATTTTAAACTCTCACCTACTGTACATTATTTCCAAAATAAAGAAAGAAAGAAACCCAGCCGCTTGAGGCATCGACGGAGCTGAATCGAGCGCTCTCGCACACAAATACTGTACATGCATCTTAACACGCTTGACAACTGAGTCAATGGAAAAGCGGTCATAAAAGTTAGGCCCGACAGAATTCAGCCTGAGCCCGACAACATTTTGATTGACAGCTTTTTAAAAGCCTGAACCGGTTTACAGCCCGACATTATTGAAATGTGCACATGAATTCAAGAATGAGTCGTTTATACTTGTTTTAACATAATTTATTCATAACTAACGCCACTTAGAAGTTGGAACAAATAAATAAAATAAGTGTCCATGAGAGAGCAAGTCTATTTTCAACTTTCTTGGGGTTGAGAAACAGCCAGAGACCAAAACAAAGACAGCCGTTTCGACACGTAACGCACATTCTCAAAAGGAGAACAACTGACTTCAGCATTGTTTTTCAAATAAACAAGTGCTAACTTAGCATGTATCTTAAATATCTGCAAACATATTATGGGTTTTTTATGATTTAGAAGAGTCAAAATCTTGCAAATAGCACCTTTTAAATGTCTTGAAGTGTCAGGAATTGTCCATGCACCTAAAATGCAGGAGTTGCTTTTGTGTGTGTGTGTTATGTAACCTGAAGCAGCTGATGGCTGACTGACTCAGTGTTTGTGTTTTGGATCAGCTCTCAGTGTCGCCCACAGAGAGGCCCTTCTGGACAAAGAGAGTGAGATGTCGTCTCTGCTGGAGCGCCTGCGCATTCGGGAAGGAGAAATCCAGCGCATACGAGAGGACGAGGCCCAGAGAGCCAGCTTCCTCCAGAACGCCATCCTCACATACGTGCAGGGCTCCCCGCTGGCACACTTCAGCCCTAAGAAGTGAACTCGAGTCTACGTGATCATCCAAGGTGCTATTCAATGCACAAACGAAATCTACTGAATAACGGCATGTTTTTTAACAAGGTTTTTACATCTGAGGGGAACGTTTTCTTGAATTGGAACACTTTACAATAAGATTTCATCAGTTGATGTATTTACTAACGTGAACTATTTATGAACTATTCATCTACAGCATTTATGAATCATAATGCGGCATTTACTCATGCATTATTAGCATCCAAATTCATGCTTGTTAACATTAGTTCATGCACTGTGAGTTAACATGAACTAACAATGAACAGCTGTGTTTTTATTACACACAAATACTGTAATAAATGCATTGTTCATTGTTTGTTCATGTTAGTAAATACATCAACTAATACAACCTCATTGTAAAGTGTTAGCCAGTAATTACACCAACATGTCTTAATATTGAAATGCATTCTTGTCTCTTTAAATGTGTTTATTTAGTATATGGGGAGCTTTGGTATGTAAGCTCATTTGATGAACTTCTCAATATTTTTTTTATGCTGAGGTTTTCACATGTGTGTTTTTTAAATAATGTGCCATATTGTCTATCAGAATTATTTGGCTATAGCACTTGCGATTTGTATTTTTAAAATGTTTTCTACGTTTCGAATATGTGTAATGTGTGTTGGCTGTTGAATAAAACATGTGCGTTTGACAAAACTTTGAGCAGATTTTGTAGAAAAAACTAAAGTGTGCTATAAAGAAATATGTAAATTTTAAAGTGAAATAATTTACATGTGAATTATTAGAATTAAACATACATTGTAGGCATGGGATGATACGGTTTGGAAAAGTCAAGGTTTTAAAACCGCCAACATTTTCTGTAATACAGTTCTCAAGGTATGTGTAAGATTTTTTTAATTCACATTTTTTTGTTTGTTTTTTAGGACATCAGTATCTTCAGCAGAACAAATATCTAAAGATGCCATTTTAAATTGTAAAGAAATCTGTGTTTTGAAACTCAATTATTCATTTGAATTATTTAGCCTGACATGTTTACGTCTCCAAAATATTATAAATCTTTCAAAAAATTTAATATATTGTTATCGAAGGGGAAAAAAGTTTTTTCTTTACCCATACATTTAAAAAGAATATATTTTAGAGCAGTAATCACAATACTGTGATACCGTGAAACTGTGTTATTTTTATCCAAGGTTATCATACCGTCAGAATCTTATTCCGGCCCATGCCTAATACATTGTAAAAGAATTGCTAGGTTCCACACAATTCCTTCATGTTGTCCCAAAACAAATTAAGTTAATTGTTTTTACAAAATTAAGTGGATTAAACATAACAATTAAGCCCCCCACCCCGAAAAAAAACCCCTTAGGAATTGTTTTAATTCAACTCGTATTAAATAAGTACTTTGAACAAATAACAAAAGTTACTTTTTGAGTGTACTTGTATAAAAAAAAAAGTAAAACGATCTTATTTCCAGTATAAAAACTGGACCCCACTCACAAGCTTGAGATTGAAAATGTCATTTGACCAAATGTGAACATCAAAGTAGAATTACCAGAAAAATTATGCATAAAACTAACATGAACAATACTTCTACAGCATTTATTAATTATAATTCAACATTACTAATGCATTAAAATCCGAGTGAACAAATGCAAGATTATGAAAATACCCCCTCATTTTTCCCCACTTTCAGACACTCACCGGCCACTTTATTAGGTACACTTACTAGTACCAGGTTGGACCACCATTAGTCTTCCAAACTGCCTTAATCCTTTGTGGCATAGGCTCAACAAGGTACTGGAAATATTCCTCAAAGATTTTGCTCCATATTGAGATGATGGCATTTCGCAGTTGCTGCAGATTTGTCGGATGCACATCCATGATGCCAATCTCCCGTTCCACCACATCCCAAAGGTGCTCTATTGGATTGAGTTTTGGTGACTGTGGAGGCCATTTGAGTACAGTGAACTCATTGTCATGTTCAAGAAACCAGTCTGAGATGATTCACACTTTATGACATGGTGCGTTATCCTGCTGGAGGTAGCCATCAGAAGATGAGTATGCTGTGGTCATAAAGGGATGAACATGGTCAGCAATACTCAGGTAGGCTGTGGCATTGACACGATGCTCAATTGATACTAATGAGCCCAAAGTGTGCCAAGAAAATCTCCCCCACACCATTACACCACCACCACCAGCCTAAAACGAGGCAGGATGGATCCATGCTTTCATGTTGTTGGCGCCAAATTCTGACCCGACCATCCGAATGTCGCAGCAGTAATGGAGACTCATCAGACCAGGCAACGTTTTTTTCTAATCTTCTATTTTCCAATTAATTGTGAATTGTAGCCTCAGTTTCCTGTTCTCAGCTGACAGGAGTGGCACCCGGTGTGGTTTTCTGCTGCTGTAGCCCATCTGTCTCAAGGTTGGACGTGTTGTGTATTCAGAGATGCTCTACTGCAGACCTCTGTTGTAATAAGTGGTTATTTGAGTTACTGTTGCCTTTCTATCAGCTGGAACCAGTCTGGCCATTCTCCTCTGACCTCTAGCATCAACAAGGCATTTGCCCCCACAGAACTGCCGCTCACTGGATATTTCCTTTTTTTTGGTCCATTCTCTGTAAACCCTAGAGATAATTGTGCGTGAAAATCCCAGTAGATCAGCAGTTTCTGAAATACTCAGACCAGCCCGTCTGGCACCAACAACCATGCCACATTCAAAGTCACTTAAATCCTCTTTCTTCCCCATTCTGATGCTCACTTTGAACTGCAGCAGATCGTCTTGATCATGTCTACATGCCTAAATGCATTGAGTTGCTGCCATGTGATTGGCAGATTGGAAATTTGAGTTAACGAGCAGTTAGACAGGTGTACCTAATAAAGTGGCCGGTGAGTGTATACTAAATTTTTACCTCTTGTGACAAAAGGCAAATAAAAATATTGAATGTATTTTTGTATCATTTGTATTGATGGTGTTTATACAGTGAATTCCTGGGCTTCTTTTATTTTTATCACGTGATTTATTAATTAAATAATTTTAAATGTTTATTTTACTAATCCATACATGTTCATCTGTACTTTACGTACGATTTATTTATTTCCGACCCCTGGCTCTTTGTTTGTTGTTTTTCCCTTAGTGTTAATTAAAATAAGAATAAAAGTTAGCAAGTGAAGGGCATAAAACAATCAGACTGCAACGCAGCCAACGACTCGATGCTGTTTGCGCTCCTTTCCCTTTAAATCTGCTCGGCTTTTTCCGGCAAGTCTCGGAAAGCTTCGCTGTCAAAACCGCTGCTGCAAAGAGGGCAGTGACCGTATTTTTGCAGATATCTCTCATTTCTCGGGTTAAGAGGAGCCGTGTCTCAATATAACACATTTACACCGGTGAAGCTAAGCAACCTGCCTCTTCACAAATGCAAGCGATTAAATGCGTGGTGGTCGGCGACGGGTGAGTAGTGTTTTTTTTAGGGGGCTGATGGAGAGAAGCATCCTTGGAAAGCCAGTGTGTGCTATTGCAATGCAACCAAGCCTTCTTCTGGCCTTTGCATTTTATCGTTTGCTCAACCTAATAACCTGCATTTGATTTTAAGCATGTGGATGAATGCGGAACGCATTTAAAACGAAAATATAATCAGGATCTGTATATGTATATATATATAACGTTATGTTATAATGGGCATGAGAAATTAACAGTCGTGTAATGTAATCGTAATTCATTTTAAATCGCTGATGCACGTGCGGCTTGTAATAGACATTAAATGTTCGTGCTTTGAACGCAAATGCGTGTTTTTTGTTGACTGTAGCCATGGAGTGTGTTTAGCAGGGTGTTGGACTACTGACCCATGTTGAATGGCAAAAGCCTGAAGCAGAACAGCTATGGTTATTATGGTCACCACTCCCTCTTTCGCGCGCGACCAAGAAGTGTGTGGAGCGCATGCACGTGAGCGAGAGTTTCCCCCTCTGTCTAGCGATGCCAAGCCTGAGTCGTTCCAGGAATCGGTTCGTTTGAAGGATCGGCCGAAGAATACCATGGCATCACTGCGTGTTCAATGACCTCCCTGGTTGTTGCTAGAAGAGTTGCAGGGAGAATTATTTATATTATTTATTCAATTACCCATTAAATTGTATTTAATTAACGTCTACCTCAACCCTAGCCCTCACAGTAATGTAAAAACAGTAATTATACAGAGTATTAGTCATATTATTTATTCAATTA
>CAIGQZ010004081.1:3332065-3359479 GCA_903798205.1 Danio tinwini
CGTTTCATTGGTAAAGTGTGTTTGCCTCGAGCGAGTGTGAATCTGGGACAGAGTCTGTCACTATATCTGACATACTAACTCTCACAGAAAGCGCACACAAGCAGCAGTTACTACCTTTGCATGATGCAATCTTATTCATGATATACTGTAATGCAGGAATATGTAATAATTGCTTCAGTGTGTATTTATTTAAATTACATCCAATATAATACATCAAACATATTTAAGTTTTCAGAGTTTGTGGCATATTAAGTGTATTCTGACGTACAGTATCGTCAGATTGTCTATTTTAGAGGTTACTGTAGGCCAAACCATACATCTAATTTGACTACTTTCAGGCTAAATGTAGATACAAAACACATATTTGACAAGAAAACTTGTGGTCTTGCGAACACTTACGATGTGTATCGGTACTCTAGATCTGCCGGTTTCAGTCTGTTGAATGATGTATAGACTGACTGACTGGCGCGATTATACATTCACAATGGTATGAACCGTTATAGGGGTGGTCCAATATATATTTATATCATCTATTGTTAACATTATTATTTAAAATACAGATCAGAGAGCGATTTTTTTAAAATCAAATGTATGTATTTAAATTTATATATTAAATTTATAAATATTTATTTAAATTACATCTATTTTATTAGTCAAACATAAGTGCTTTGTGCCATATTTTGTATTCTGATGTATAGTTTAGCTATTTTATACAGAGTAGGTCAAAATATACAAACTCTGTATCTAATTTTACTTTACTTTTAGGCTATATGTAAAAACAAACAGATATTTCGTGAGAAAAGTGTCCTGTGAACACTCATGTCCATCTAGATCTGGTTTCAGACTGTTGAATGAATTTCGATTATGCATTCACAATGGTATGAACCGTTATAGGGGTGTGTAGGGTCTATTATTTTAATTATTAATATCATTATTTAAGATACAGATCAGAGCAAACTATATCTCTATTTAGACCCCCCCCCCCAATACATGTTTTGATGTCCTTCAGGAGGGATCAATCATTAACAGGGGGGTCAATCCCCCGCAACCCCCCCCCCCCCCCCCCCTATAATTTGCTTATGTTTGTGCTGTGTGTTAGTTTAGTTTCAATGCACAGTATTAATGCATCACCTCAGAAAGATCTGTGTTTTTGTGCTTTTCTCCAGGGCGGTGGGTAAAACCTGCCTGCTGATCAGCTACACCACAAATGCCTTTCCCGGCGAGTACATCCCTACAGTGTGAGTAGACTAAATAGTGTGCATCTGTTGATATTTGGTTTTAAAACTGACATGCGCAAAGCATCTGGGAATAAAAGGTCTGTTCAGTTTAGGATCATCAATCATTATCAAATGTGATCAAGAGTGAGTTTGACAAGTTTAAAATGTTTTAAAACAGAGCATGTTAATGAATTACAGCCATTTACTTCAGCTTTACTTCATTAACACAGCCGCAGAACAATTATAAAAGAAGACGCTTCAATCCCGGTTTGTGGACGTTAAGTCAGGCTTATTTTGTACATTAACGTAACAGATATCCATACAGCAGTGGATATTAACCTGTAGCCTGTCACATTTGTGTGCAAAAACAGTGCAAAGCTAAACGCACGTGTTGTCTGTGTGTGTGTGTGTGTGTGTATCTATCTGTGTTTGTGCATGAACTTTGTAACGACATTGTGTGTGACTCATCGATGCAACTCCACAACAAATGCATCAAATACTCATTGGTAAAGTTCTTACTGTAGCATTTCTCACAAGCGTTATGTCAGATCTTATTCCTTCTTGTCTGTCTGTTGTCTGAGGCAGCCGAGGGAGGAGATTAAGGCAAGCTGACAGCCACGTGGAAACGGTGGGCATGAAGGACTAGCCTGAAACTGGATTTATACTTTCGGCTGGTGCCGCATCGCGCGCCTCCGCTGACTGTGCACGCACCTCTCGACATGGTCGAAGCTTTTATACATGCCGCGTTCGCCGTTGTGATATTCTTTAAAACGACAGGGAGCTGTCAAAAGAAGCTGACCGTAAAGTCAGACGGATAAACAGAGAAGTAGAAAGTTTCCCGAACTACGTCATATCATTAATATCATTCACCATTTTTTAACTAATTATTTTTATTGCGTCTATAAATTATTTTAATGATTATAAGCATTTTATAAACATTCAAGATTTTTTTTATCATCACTTGCTTTTGTTCATATCTCAGACAGTTCTAGCTCTTAAAGTTTATTATAATATTAATGACAACAGAACACGAGCTGCTCTACAAATATATTTTTATTATGGCAAGAATAAAAGCCAAAAAAAAGCACACTTACTAAAAAATACAGATGTTTTTTAGATTTAGCCCGCTCCACAATTCACACATTACTCTCTGGCTAGTTTATGTCCTCTACTTATGTAAAATGGACAATAATGGTCCAACAATCCTGACTATTATCACTAATAAAGCCTAGAAAAACAGGGCATCAGTATATTGTAAACCGACAGGTTCAAATATTCTTTTCCAGTTATCAAAGTAATAATTTGTTCCTTAATTATAGTTTTGTAGCTATTAAATTGTTTTAAATTAAAATTTGTAATATATACATCAGTGTAAAATCTATGACTGGTGAAAAACATAATCTATAATTGTGTACCTGGGTCTCCACTTTTGCCATGGAGCAAACTTATCCCTCAGGTTTTTCCAAACCTTTTAACAAAAACTTTCCTCCTTTCTCTCTGCTGTTGCAATTTCTAGCCAAGAATTATTGTTCATCAGGTTAACCTGTATGATCACGGATCATAAAGATATGTGTACAGTCGTACAGTTTCAGACAAAATCTCTTCAAAGTGGTTCATATTCAACTATTAAACACGGCGCCGCATGCACTGTTCGCTCGAGTCGAGCACCGCCAGCTGAAATCATGTCGCGCGCACCCAAAGCAAACTTCCACTAACACCGCGATGACGTCACATTTGCCACGTGCACTCAAGCGAACTAGCAGACGCGTCCAATATAAACCAGGCTTTAAAGGCGCAGTACACAAAAACTGCTACCTGCTTCTCAAAGCTATAAAATAGAAACTTATGAAAGCTATAATAAATAATCTGATGGGTGTTTTGAGCTGAAACTTTACAGACACATTCTGGAGGCACTAGACTTATATCAAATCTGGAAAAAGTGGTAACCTTGGTGCCCTTTAGGATGCTTTTCTAAATAAATGATCTATGAATATTAAAGTACACCTAAGTTGGATCAGACCAGAATATATTCATTTTGAGATATTCTTATCAATATAAAAGTGATTATTAAGCTTACTCTTTAAAAAGATATTAAAAAGTTCACACAAACAATATATATTTAAGCTTTTTTGTGCTAGCTAGTCTAGGTCTAAACTTTCTGTTTAGATGGCGTATAGTGGATTGTGTACAAGTTATTTTTTATTTAGCAAATAGTTTATAGTGTAAAAGCCTTAGAAATTCAAGTAATGAAATAATATATTAGGCTTTATTTGGTTTAAATTAGATAAATGAAATGTTTTTAAATGAACAATTTCAGCTGACGTATTCAACTGTTTTAACATGACCCTCATAAATGAAATACATTTTTAACTCTACAGAATAAAAGTTGATCATTCATTTTCTTTTCAGCTTAGTCCCTTTATTAATCAGGGGTCACCACAGCGGAATGAACCACCAACTTATCCAGCATATGTTTTACACAGCAGATGCCCTTCCAGCTGCAACCCATCTCTGGGAAACATCCATACACTCTTATTCACACTCATACACTATAGCCTACTCAATTCCTCCATAGAGCATGCGTTTGGACTTGTAGTGGAAACCGGCGCACGCGGAGGAAACGGAGAGGACATGCAAACTCCACACAGAAATGCCAATTGAGCCAGCCGAGTCTCGAACCAGTGACCTTCTTGCTGTGAGGCGATCGCGCTACTCAATGCGCCACCGTGACATCCAAGAATAAAAGTTCATTCATTTATTTAGTGCATAGCTTTTAGTCAGAGTTGACTGTGATTTACTGCTGACCCTGTTGAAGAGCATGTGACAGCATTGATTTGCATTACAATAAGACAATTAGCTGACCATTCTAAAGATCTAATGAACTATAAGTGATGCCTTGAAGAGGAAATATTCCAAACATGTGATCCGATGTTTCTCGGTGACATTAAGGAATGTTTTGTAAGTGGAATGCTCTTTTCCTCTTTTGTTTTCTTCGTCCGTGTAAAGCTGCTTTGACACAATCTACAATTCCTGGATCTGTCAGGAATGCCTCCACACTAGCTAGTTTTAAGACGATGTTAAAAACTCATCTTATTATTATTTTTTTTTTGAGATTGCACTCTTAGGCCCCGTTTACACTAATACGCATAAGTTTTGCTACGGTTACGCCATCCGTCCACACTACGCCGGAGTTTTCGAGCCCCGAAAACGGAGCGTTTTGGAAACACTGGACAGGCCGTTTTCATTCTAAAACGCTGCTGCTCCGTCTCAGTGTAGATGGGGGAAAACGGAGACATCTGAAAACGGAGGCGGAGCTGCAGACATTTGCCTATCTGATTGGGGCTTTTCCTCAATATTATGTAGCCTTCACACAGTTCAGTGACAGTCCTGCATCCCCTCCTTGTAAGTTCAGACTTCGCAAGTTTGATATGGAAAACAAACTCCCGAGTGTGTACATGGTACTTTAAAAAGTCATTCACATCCCCCTGGCTATGCTGTTTCACTTTCTTTACAATAAAATGAAAACATGACATAAGGAACTGCCTATTTTTATTTTGATATTAGCAACTTAACAGACATCAAAAAATGTTGAGGCGTCGTGTAGCTGCATAATACGACCGTCAACTTCATGCATATTTATAACAAAACGGAGCCTATAACATTACTGCCTCCTTTCATTTATATTATAAATACGAAACATACCCTCTCTTTCATTAAATATCAGTTTTAATAAATAATAAAGGCCAATATAAAAGTATAACGCACAATACGTTTATACAATATAGAAAATAAAGACAATCAGTCAGATGTGGTGTCTGCTGTTACATTAATTAGGATACTAACCTAACTTATCTGCACTCAGCCAAAACACGTTACCTGAACAAGTAATAGATTCAAAAGACCAAAGACAGGGAATATGTTGTTAGATATAGACAACAAGATGAATTAAATATCACGTTTAACAAATATAGTGAGATTAGATCCAGCGGGAGATCCGACATGCACAGCTCTCATATGGGTATGTGCTCAACGCACGCTGCAGCACATGCCAGAGAGTGCGTGTGTGGTCACGTGATGTGCGTCTTCACCATTTTAGTGTAGACGGAGAGCTGTTCAGAAACGCTGGGTGAAACGCTAGTGTGGACGCGGATCATTTTCATTTTAAAACGCCGTTTTAAAACTAAAACGTACTAGTGTAAACGGGGCCTTAGATTCTTCACTAGCTGTGTTTCCATCTAAAAATGCAAATTAACTTTATGCACAAAATTGGATTATCGCATAAAAGACGTGCGAATAAAGCAGCGATTCCATCTAATGAGTCAAATGCTGCGTCCCAATTCGCATACTATCTGTCCTAAATAGTAGGGGTGTGACAAGATGTCGTTGGACGAGATCTCGCGAGATTAACTCACGGCGAGATTTCTCGTAGAGGTGAAAAGTTGTCTCGTGAGTAGATGTTATCATGATGGAGCGTGAGGGTGAAATTAGCATTGAAGATTGGAAGCAGGATTGAATTTAAACCTCAAATCAAGTGCTTTGCACGCACCTGGTGAGGCTGGCCTCTGTGTTGCACATGCCACTCGGTTGGGCGGGGGGTGTGGCGTAACCACTGTTTTTTTCTCACCGGCCAAATGCTGCTGCGTTATTCATGTCCAAGCAGAGGCTGCAACTAAAGCCACTCAAATTAACCATGGACATTACCACACCATGGACTGTCACTTTAGATGTGCTGAAAGTCATTATTAAAGTGCAGTACATATATGTAAACACCGAAATCAAACTATTAGGCTACTATCGTGTAGGACTTTTAGCCGCAGTTTGCGAAAGGACAGTCTACACAGCTATTTGACAACATTCTCCGCACCTACACACATCTTCAAGCGCGCACACACATACTGAACTGCTGGAGACTCAACACACCCGCCTTCATCATTACCAAACACGTTTATGCTGTACGTGAAAAGCGGACGTTTTCTTTTCCTGGTTCAAGTGACCAAATTCCACACAGGAACTAAAAAAGCTTTCATATGTGTGATGTAGCACAAGTATTTAAGCATGTTCACGAGAGAGAAAGAGAGCGCACCATCCGCCACGTAACCAACATTAAATAATACTGTTGCATACGTCACGTGCAGAAATCACGCCATGGACATTTCATCAAGATGCCTACTGCTTTAAAAAAGATTAAAAGAAAATGGCCAAATGAGAACATTTTTTGTCATAAACTACAGCAAAACTTGTCAAGAAGAAAATAAAAAAATGAAACCATGCGAACTGAATAAATACATGGATGGAGAAAAAAAAAAACGCTTTATTATCAGCTGTTAGTCAGCGCCCGCTCTTTTTTTTCTGGTCATTGCATCTTTTGCCGTGTGCTGTATAATTGCATTCAATCGTGTACGAGTCACATTTAAAAGATGATAAATGTAAGCAGGTCATCAAAAAAAATCTAACACTGTCAGAAAATCCAAATTGACCATCAAGGTCTGCAATGTAAATACTCTGAAATGCTACAGGAGAAAAGCCTGTCAGTAGAGTTTGCTCTTTTTCTATTTAAATATTAACAAATATTTAGTTTTTATTTTGTTTAATATTTTTGTGTTTGCATGTTCATTGCATAGAATTTAATTTAAACTAATATAAAACTATTGCATACATAAAATTATGGGAATAATTATGGAAATTGTATACATAAAAAATGGAAGTAAATTCATTACAAGTTAATTAAAAAACACCTAATATGTTTTGCATTTTGTTATTTTTATTTTTTAATAAATATCTATTTTCCATTTATACATTAGCAAAATATTTACATTCTAAGATTATTCCATTGATATTCATCATTAAGGATTTCTTTAAAATAGTGTAAAAATCTCGTTCTCGTGAACCCAATCTTGTCACACCCCTACTAAATAGTATTTGAAAATAGAATTAGTATGTCCCAGATCATAGCATGCCCAAAAAGAGTATGACAAAGGGTCCCGGATGGTTTACTATTTCCGGTCAAAATGTTAAGTGTAGAAGCGTCCATACTCTGACCGCTGATATTGCCCACAGTGCATTGCGCGTTGCACGTGAAATCAATTAGAACTACAAACACGGGTGAAAAGTGTAAACAAACTACAAGCATGATGGACGCGCGAGACCAACCGTCAAGTAGAGAGACTTCGGTAAAGATGTTTGTATGACTGTTAATTAATATCTAGCCCACTGGAAAACATTTACATCCATGTTATCTGTGTTATATTTCATCTGCAACAACAACACTGAACTTATAGAAAGACATGTTTGGACATTAACGTCTGAATGCAGCATTATCCAAAGACTCGTCAATGGCAGATTAACCTGCTGCTGCTTCTCCAATAAGGTGGGAAATTCAATACGACAGAAATGTGGAGGATTGACAGGGCTCATAACTAAGCAACATAACGATCTGTAATGAGGAAGTAGTGTGTCCCAATGCTTGCATACTGTTCTGCTACACACTCAAAAGTATGTATTTTTCCTTCACAAAAAAATACATACTTTTAGTGCGTAGTATAAGTATGCGGATTGGGACAAAATCGTCACTTCCTAATTAACTGGCACCAAATATCAACAGTAAAAACTATATTTAGGAGAATATAGGAGAATGGATATGTAGGAGAAGCTGCGTGAATCTTTTCTTTATTTAATAAATGACTTGCGCCTCAGAAGACAGTATGCCGACACGCAATGAACGCATGGCGCTTGAATGCATGAGACGCCGAGCACAGACACTCTTGTCTTGACAGTTCTGGAGGTAATTAATAATATAATAACACTAATACTGAAATGGTTACGGCATTTAAGTATGACCAAAACCACATTTCAGATGTTTTACAGTGTGCTTGTTTTTTTATCACCACATGATCTCTTATAACAAAATCACATGACTTTTTTTAATGCACATACTGGAATTGGTTCGGAAAGAGTGTTTCCATCGTAGCTTATGTGCATCTCTCCTTATTGAATAAAAGGTTTTTCCTACTCGAGATACATTTTTTTATGCGTTTTTTCGAAATTTATGCGTATCTTGGCGTTTCCGTCAACAAAATATCCCAAAATGCATAAAAATAGGTGGATAGAAACATAGCTGTTCCGTCACAAATTAAGCCCTGGTCCCACCACAACTTTTTCCCATCATCATTATATCTTACAGGAAAGCCCAAATGCTTTTGCGATTTGAGTGACGCGGAAGGCGATCTCTCTGCAATGGTTATTAATGTTGGATTAACTGACAATTTCAAAATAAATTATTATTTCGCGGGTCACGTGGGCTCCGAACCGTGAGTTGTGATCCGTACGGATCAACAGTGATCCGTTTCACCCCTAATTGTGACCCATGTATCATGATATGTATCATATCGTGAGGCCCTTGCCAATACACAGCCCCAGTAAACATATGCTGGAATAGTTGGCGGTTCATTCCACTGTGGTGACCCAATGAATAAAGTAACTAAGCCAAAGGAAAATAAATGAATGAATGAATAAAAAAAAAACAAACTGTAATCAATAAGTGAGTACACATCTTTGGGAATTTCTTTTTTTTATCAATTTCTCAGTGAATATAGATCAAATATTTTGGTGCATTAAAACAAAACTGTTTTATTAACGGTTCTATTTATTGAAATAAGAGTTTGGTCGATGAACATCTTTAGGAATAGAAAGATTATACCTTTAATTTCTAATGAGGTGTTGCAAAAAAAAAGACAAACCGCATATTTTCAAATAAGTATTATATTTTTTATGCTTCTCTTGATTTTTCCTCTTTAATAACATTTAATATTTTTCCCTAACATATGCAGTTTTTGTTAGATTATTTAGTTTTTTCTTTACTACTGATTAATCTAATTTACAGTATATGCACAAATATGTTGTTGTATGAAATATTCATTCATTCATTCATTTTCTTTTCCGCTTAGTCCCTTTATTAATCTGGGGTCACCACAGCAGAATGTACCACCATCTTATCCAGCATATGTTCTATGCAGCTGATGCCATTCCGGCTGCAACCCATCACTGGGAAACATTTATGCACACTCATACTCTACGGACACTTTTAGCATACCCAATTCACCTATATCGCAAGTTTTTAGACTGTTTGAGCACCCGGAGGAAACCCATCTTTTCTTATTGGAGAAAAGGTTTTTCCTACTCAGGATACATTTATTATGCGCATTTCCGAAATGTATTCGTATCTTGGCGTTTCCATCAACAAAATATCTCAAATGCGCATAAAGATAGGTGGATGGAAACATAGCTATTGTCTTGTCTTATTCCTTTGTGTTTTATTGTCTGTCATTGTAGCGCTTTGGGTTTTAGAAAATTGCATTTAAAATAAAATGTATTATTATTAGTATTACTACATTGTGCAAGCAGTATTAATAAAGATGCCTATTTCCGAGTAATTGACTCAGTTATCTTCGAAATGAATGTGCATTCAGGAAAGGTTAATGTTTTTTTAAGTGACCCATTTAATCTAGTTTTAAATGTTTTGCTGTGTTTTATTAAGTGAATGTGCTTTTTTGTTTTCAGATTTGACAACTATTCTGCCAATGTGATGGTAGATGGTAAACCAGTCAACCTTGGCTTATGGGATACAGCAGGACAAGAGGATTATGACCGCCTCCGTCCACTCTCATACCCGCAGACGGTGCGTGATTAATTGGGGACCTACTATGCCCCCTTTTACAAGATGTTATATAAGTCCCTAATGAGTGTGTGTGAAATTTCAGCTCAAATTCCCCACAAATAATGTTTTATAACTCTTTGAAACTGCCCCCTTTTAGGCTTTGATCCTAATTGTGGCATTTTGGTGACTGTCGCTTTAAATTCAAATGAGATTGTTCGCTTTTAAAAAGAGGGCGGAGCTACAAATGCCTGCGTGTCAGCATAGTGGTGGATTCAAAACTCTAATGGCGGACAGCTGCTTCTCACTCAGGGCTGTTAATGCAAATGAGAGAGAGATGGTCACTAATGGGCGGGGCTTTCCCCCTCTGATGACGCGTACAAAGTGAGAATGTCAATCAAAGTGTGATTGTAAAACTTTAGAATTAATATATTTTGACCATTAGAAGTTGCTTATATTCACACACTGCTGCCACACAATTGTGTTTAAACCCTTAATAAAGTGATTTTTGCATAATACGTCCCCTTTAACACTATCTGTTTTAAAATATGTTATATCAACTAAAACACATGCTGGATAAGTTGGCGGTTCATTCCGCTGTGGCGCCACCTGATTAATAAAGGGACTAAGCCGAAAAGAAAATAAATGAATGATTACTTGTATATATACATATATATGATTATACACTAATATACACTACAGGGAGTGCAGAATTATCAGGCAAATGAGTATTTTGACCACATCATCCTCTTTATGCATGTTGTCTTACTCCAAGCTGTATAGGCTCGAAAGCCTACTACCAATTAAGCATATTAGGTGATGTGCATCTCTGTAATGAGAAGGGGTGTGGTCTAATGACATCAACACTGGTGAAAATAAATAATTGAAATGGGTATATATTTGTTTTTTGTTAAGTTGCCTAATAATTATGCACAGTAATAGTCACCTGCACACACAGATATCCTCCTAAAATAGCTCAAACTAAAAACTACTTCGAAAAATATTCAGCTTTGATATTAATGAGTTTTTTGGGTTCATTGAGAACATGGTTGTTGTTCAATAATACAATGAATCCTCAAAAATACAACTTGCCTAATAATTCTGCACTCCCTGTATTAATAATATAACTATTATTGTTAAAAATTAAATGGCCAAAAATTGATAAATTACTACATGAAAAATTATTTGCAACCCTAATTTCATTTCTTTTATCCTCTTTCTGTGCAGAAACAAGAGAGTTAAAGGTGCAGTATGTAAGTTTGACACCCAGTGGTTAAACTAGGTATTACATTCCTGGATCAAAACAAACGCAAGCGCCACATTGAGAAGCGAGTCTGACTTAAGTCCTATTATAAATTAAAGCAAATGCACCCGATAGAATGAATATTCTCCATATTAAAAGGAGTTTTGGTTCTAGCCAACACCTCGAATTGATATATCAGAAACAGCTTCTATTTCTCACAGCTAAACAACAGAAACCTATGACAGTGATCACCTCAGGTAAACCTCATGTTTTTTATTCAGTGCTAAATGCTAACAATGTGAGTTTGAATGCCATTTTACATTATATTTATTGTTTTATACTGAAAGCAGCAGCAGATAGTTCACCTCAGATCTTAAAAAAATACAATAGAACTAAACTTTAGAACTAAACACATATGAGTGATTCAGCATCTACATTTAATGATGTTAAAAAGGGTTACCATATATTAAATAGATTATAAACCTTTCCATTTCGTGAGTGAGTGCATATTCTGTGCTTCTGAATTGCTGAATTTAAATTTCTGTCGTGTTTCGTCTGGTGCAAACAGCCAAACTGCTCATCACTGCAAATGTCATCACATAGCGTGTTGTTCGGACAATGCCACCTGCTCACCTAATGTTTACGCTCATAATATTTACATCATTTGCTAATTAATAACCTCATGTGGAACTGAATTAGCATCTCATTTCGGAGTCTGCTACTGTCCACCGGAGGTCGCATTTCAGTCACGGACACATGCTTTGAGAGTCTTTCTGAATGAATGAATGAAATATAAGGTTTTCCAACAAGGCAACCCTGAGTGCTGAAATATAATAGGCTAAACTAGCATTGTGCAGGTTAAATTTACCTAAACAAAGACAGCAATCCGGCACAGAAAAACCATTTTCAAAGCAGAATATCTGACTTCAGCATTGTTTTTCAGTTAAACAAGTGTTCACTTAGCATGTTTCTTAAATATCTGCACACATATTATGGTATTTTTATCCTTTAGAAGAGTCAAAACTTACATACAGCACCTTTAAAAATCACTGAGATGCTGTTAATTTATTAATATAATAACAGTATCTCAGTGATGCTTAAATAAATATCATCTAGCACAGAAAGTGGGTAAAAAAAAATGAAACTAGGGTTGCAAATGTCATTAAAAACATCTCATCAACTCATATACCTTCTGCTTTCTCTACAGGATGTGTTTTTAATATGCTTTTCTTTGGTGAGCCCAGCATCCTTTGAGAACGTCCGTGCAAAGGTTGGTGCAAAAAAACAAACCAAAAAAAACTGCGTATTCCTCTGATCACGAAATTAAGAGTAATGTTCTGTGCTGCAGTGGTACCCAGAGGTGCGGCATCACTGCCCCAACACACCCATCATCCTGGTGGGCACCAAACTGGATCTGCGAGATGATAAGGACACCATCGAGAGGCTGCGGGACAAAAAACTATCGCCCATCACTTACCCACAAGGCCTGGCGATGGCCCGTGAGATTGGTGCGTAAATTCTTTGCTTTTTAGCCCTCTCCGCCTCATCCCTTATTCAAATGCATCTTTTGTGGACAGTTTAGTTTTCAAGACTCTTTCCTCTTATTTCATTTCACTCTACATCAGGGGCCGTATTCACGAAACATCTTGAAAGGAACACTACACTTTTTTTTACAGCTTTACTAGAGTTTAAAGTGTGAGTTTTAATATTTTTTAATCCAATCAGGGGCAGCACGGTGGCTCAGTGGTTAGCACTGTGGCCTCACAGCAAGAAGGTCGCTGGTTCAAGTCCCGTGTTGGCATGCTCCGGTTTCCCCCACAGCCCAAACAAATGCACTATAGGGGAATTGAATAAACTAAATTGGCCGTAGTGTATGTGTGTGTGTGAATGAGTGTGTATGGGTGTTTCATGGGTGTAAATCATATGCTGGAATAGTTGGCGGTTCATTCTGCTGTGGTGACCTCTGAAATAGAGACTAAAGCGGAGTGATCAGCATGACCCACGGCGCATGTCTTGCGCGTTGCCATGCATTTATACTTCTGCATGCTGTTTGTGTTGCTCTGCAATAACACGTCAGAAACACTAGCTGGCAGCAGATTTTTTTATGTTCCACTGTGTCGAGTTTCTTCGCTGGTGTTTTGTTTTTTCTGAATGCTGCCTTAATGTATAAGTAGCTAAAACTCGCTCATTTTGAGGCTGGAAATGGCGGACATTAGGGGTTTTAGATTTTTAAGTCTGGCTGAAACACTTTTAGCTTATCTTAGCATAGATTATTGAATTGGATTAGACCATTAGCATTTTGCTCAAAAATGACCAGATTAACCAAATACTCTTGATAACTAAAACACAATGCCTGAAAATAGTCCCCAGCTAGGTAACAGAGCTACGTAATAATATTATTGCACCTGCTGCATTTATGGTACAGCAGAAAAGTTCCTCGATTACTACGCCAGAATGAGAGTATAGCTCCTAATTAATCTAATGGATTTAGTACATGATGTAACTGCAGAAGAGTCAAGCTTAAGATGTAGAAAAATGATCTCTTTTTTTTATATGTTTGAGCAAAATGCTAATGGTCTAATCCGATTCAATTATTTATGCTCAGCTAAGCTAATAATGCTCCTGCAAGTCTAAAGATTGGCTGAATTCGAAAATGTGAGTTATGAACAGCCACAGGAACAAATGTCCATCCGCTAGCGCAGCATTGTTTTTATAATGAGTTAGTGGGCCGCTGGTTATGCTGTCATATGCTGGAGTGGAGTGGGACACACAAAGATGGCCATTGTCTTTCTGGTGGAAACATGGGGGAGGAGAAAGATGTTCAGAAAACAACATGGCTTTTCCTAAGAGAGCCACCGTCAGCTGCTAGAGAAGTGCCCTTTGTGGCATTAGTCTGTAGCCCAAGTCTTTCTTGGTTTTCTCAGAATCTGAGAAATTATTTCCCAAATGATGTTTAACAGAGCAAGGAATTTTTCACAGTATTTCTTATAATATTTTTTCTTCTGTTTTATTTCGGCTAGAATAAAAGCAGTTTATAATTTTTTATTATACGTAGGTAAAAGTACCATTAAAATGTAGTGCAAGTAGAGTAAAAGTATCTGTTGTAAATAATACTCAAAGTATGAGTAAAAAGTAACTCAAGAGTAGTGAGTATTATGCTGTAAAAAGCTTATTGATTAATATTGATGATAACGAAGCCCTTCTGGTTGGCTCTAAGTCTGTTTTATCCAAAGCTCAATCCTTTACCCTGTTCATTGATAACTCCCCAGTCAATTTCTCAACCCACGTGAAAAGTCTTGGGGTTATACTCGATGGCATGCTCTTGTTTGGTTTTCATATTAGTAATAGCTCACGTTCTGCCTTTTTTCATTTGCATAAGATTGCAAGACTTCGCTCTTTACTATCTCAACAAAGTACTGAAGTGCTTGTTCATGCTTTGGTTACATCATAAATTGATTACTGTAACTCTTTCCTATCTGGCATCCCTGATAAGCAACTTTATAGACTAGAGTTAATTCAGAATTCTGCGGCTAGAAAAGTTACCTCTTTGAGTACTTCTGATCACATAACTCCAATTCTCTTTCACCTGCACTGGCTCCCTGTTCACTATCGTATACAATACAAAATCCTCCTCTTAACCTAACCTGGCCCCTCGCTATCTTTCTGATCTTCTTCACTTATACACTCCTTTGCGCTCACCGAGATCATCTTCTGCTGAACTGTTATTTGTCCCAAACTTTAAGATCAAGTCATTTGGTGGCGGAGCTTTTAGTTGTACAGCACCAAAGTTATGGAACCCCCTGCCTTTGAACATTCGCCAGGTGGACTCTATTCCCAGTTTATAAATCTCAGATAAAATTGTTTTTGTTTAGGATGGCTTTTAATGATTTGCTGGTTTAATATTATGCTGATGTGCTTTGAAAGGCGCCTAAAAATAAAAGGTATTATTATTATTAATTTCCTATAATTAGTGCATAATTAGTGCATAATTATTAGGCAACTTCCTTTCCTTTGGCAAAATGGGTCAAAAGAAGGACTTGACAGGCTCAGAAAAGTCAAAAATAGTGAGATATCTTGCAGAGGGATGCAGCACTCTTAAAAATGCCAAGCTTCTGAAGCGTGATCATCCAACAATCAAGCGTTTCATTCAAAATAGTCAACAGGGTCGCAAGAAGTGTGTGGAAAAACCAAGGCACAAAATAACTGCACATAAACTGAGAAAAGTCAAGCGTGCAGCTGCCAAGATGCCACTTGCCACCAGTTTTGCCATATTTCAGAGCTGCAACATCACTGGAGTGCCCAAAAGCACAAGGTGTGCAATACTCAGAGACATGGCCAAGGTAAGAAAGGCTGAAAAACGACCACCACTGAACAAGACACACAAGCTGAAACGTCAAGACTGGGCCAAGAAATATCTCAAGACTGATTTCTCTAAGGTTTTATGGACTGATGAAATGAGAGTGAGTCTTGATGGGCCAGATGGATGGGTCCGTGGCTAGATCGCTAAAGGGCAGAGAGCTCCAGTCCGACTCAGACGCCAGCAAGGTGGAGGTGGAGTACTGGTTTGGGCTGGTATCATCAAAGATGAGCTTGTGGGGCCTTTTCGGCTTGAGGATGGAGTCAAGCTCAATTCCCAGTCCTACTGCCAGTTTCTGGAAGACACCTTCTTCAAGCAGCGGTACAGGAAGAAGTCTGCATCCTTCAAGAAAAACATGATTTTCATGCAGGACAATGCTCCATCACACGCGTCCAAGTACTCCACAGCGTGGCTGGCAAGAAAGGGTCTAAAAGAAGAAAAACTAATGACATGGCCTCCTTGTTCACCTGATCTGAACCCCATAGAGAACCTGTGGTCCATCATCAAATGTGAGATTTACAAGGAGGGAAAACAGTACACCTCTCTCACCAGTACACGCATGCAATGTTGATGGTGAACAGATCAAAACTCTGACAGAATCCATGGATGGCAGGCTTTTGAGTGTCCTTGCAAAGAAAGGTGGCTATATTGGTCACTGATTTGTTTTTGTTTTGTTTTTGAATGTCAGAAATGTATATTTGTGAATGTTGAGATGTTATATTGGTTTCACTGGTGAAAATAAATCATTGAAATGGGTATATATTTGTTTTTTGTTAAGTTGCCTAATAATTCTGCACAGTAATAGTCACCTGCACACACAGATATCCTCCTAAAATAGCTCAAACTAAAAACAAACTAAAAACCAAAAATATTCAGCTTTGATATTAATGAGTTTTTTGGGTTCATTGAGAACATGGTTGTTGTTCAATAATAAAATTAATCCTCAAAAATACAACTTGCCTAATAATTCTGCTCTCCCTGTAAACGTTACATTCTGTAGTGCATTTAGTTATTGCCCAGCAGGCACACAATTTCATAAGACGTTAATATTAGGTTAGATTTAAGTTCTGATGTCAGGTGACCAAAATTCAATGTCTCGCCAGCGTCTAAGAACAATGTTATTTTGATGTCCAATAACAACGTCAAAAGAAAATTTTAGGTTGTGTTGGAAAGTGACCAAAATCCAACGTCGAGCCAACATCTTAAACCAACGTCATATTGACATCAAATACTGACATTTATTCATCAGGTAGACGTCTGATTGAAGTCATAGTGGTAATGTCCACACAACATCAAGCTCTAACATTATTATTAGACATTGAAATTTGGTTGATTTCAGGTTGAACATTGGATATTTGATAACCCGATTTTCATTTCCAAACAAAATGCAATGTCTTCATGACGTTAAGGTACAACATTGATCTGACGTAATGTTTATTTATGCCGATTTATGCCTGCTGGGTGTTTAAGGCAATTTCAATTATCATACAGTAAACATCCATCATCTTCTGATCAGTGACATGCATCTAAACAGCCTCTGGGTCAATGCATGTAAAGATTTTGGACATCTACTTTCCAAACAGTTTGCTGCAATTATAAATTGCCCATGTCTTGAGGTAGTTCATTATGGTGCAATTTACCGTCTATATGCTATTTGATTGGACAGGAATCACAGGACTGATTTTACCAATCCTCATAGACAAGAAAAAAATTATTTGAAGGAAAGTAGTGCAGTAAAAGTACCAGTACTGCACAAAAAATGTACTCAAGGGAAAGTAGACGTACACAATTTCAAAAGTACTCAGTAAATTACAATTCCTGAAGAAAGACTACTCAATTACAGTAAATTAGATTGCACCACTGATTATGTGGAGTTATTTATTAACAAATTTTGAGAGAATTACGTGCTTATGATTGCTTGCAGCTGCCCCGCATTATCCAATTGATTATTCACCAATCAGACGATTCCTAGGTCACTATAAGAGCCCTAGGTTTCATACTATGGACATCTTCGTTTTTAAAGAACCCCCCTTCCACCCCTACTCCTCCTCCTTTTCTAGGTGTGTGGCACGGTGGCCCAGTGGTTAGCACTGTTGCCTCACAGCAAGAACGTCTTTGGTTCTGGCCATTAACAAAACCAGCAGACGTTTCTGTGCAGAGTGTGCACGTTCTCCCCGTGCTGGCGTGGGTTTCCCCCGGGTCCCCCGGTTTCCTCCCACCGTCCAAAAACATGCAACTTAAGTTAATTGACTAATCCAAATTAGCACCATAGACAGGCTCTTAGCGGGTAGCTATCTCTTAAGAGCAATATCCATGTTCATTAGCTTCTACAGTAGGGGAGTTCTCGAGTTCTACCTGAGCTCAAACTCCCCTCTCGCCTTGCAACGGGAGGGAGCCCCGGGCTCGAGGATCTTTGGAGCTCAGGACTCTCTCCCGGGAAAGCATGCCAAACAAGCTTTATAATCAATCATCAGCTAAATGTGAACTCTTGAAATATAATAAATAATAATTAGGGGGCTAATATTTATAATAATACTAATATTAATACTAATTATTAATTAGTATTAATATTAGTTTTTAATTAATACTACTAATAATTAATATTTATAATTAACCAAAGATAAAATAAATGAGTTATTAAAAATAAAGTTATTAAACTATTATGTTTAGAAATGTGCTGAAAAAAATCTTTCCATTAAACAGAACAATTTATACAGGGCGGTTAATAATCCTGACTTCAACTGTATGTTCTTGTCTTTCTTCCGCAGGTGCTGTGAAGTATCTGGAGTGCTCGGCTCTAACTCAGCGTGGTCTAAAGACTGTATTTGACGAGGCCATCCGTGCCGTCCTCTGCCCTCCGCCCGTCAAAAAACGCGGCAAGCGCTGCACTCTCTTCTGAGTTACAAAGGCAACGACAATTCCCGGCACCTCCACACAAACTACAATATTTTTAATCAGCCTCTTGGAAGATATATTGTACTACTCTCACAGGTTTGGGTGACAGCCGTCCATGAAGTTCTAATGCACATTACATGTATATGAACCATTGGCTAGACGCGTCCAGGCGGAGGGAAATCTTGTGGTAGATGGCTTCATTTTTTTTGTTGCGGCCCAGAGACGTAATATATCATTTCATATCATTTATATGAGAAGTTTTAGTGGTGCGGTGTTATTGTTGACATACTGTAAGGAAGTGTTTCTTGGTGTCGTAAAAGGAGGCGTGTCTAAGAAGTGGGAAAGTTATGTCGGTTCTTGTACAAAGCTAACCATACGCAGTATTATCATTGCTGGATGGCGTTAAAGTCAACATGAAATAGCATTCGCGATACATTTCATATCCATAACGAGTAAATCGAGATGTTCGGTGACAACGGTTTGGATTGTGAAACACACCATGAAGGGGATAAAATGGCATTTAGTTTCGTAATAAAAATATGTTCTAAGAATGTTTTGATTATAAGTCATGAAAAAAGTAATATACTTTGTTTAAAAACGTCGAAGCTGCATTTAAAATCGCTTACTAATTGTGTAGGTACCACATTCGTGAACTTTACTACCGTTAGAAAAGTATGTTCTATATAGCAGGAATGGAATTCGCACTGTACTACATCCGCCATGTTGTCATTATCACATGACCTACTGTACATGCATCAGTTGCGTCACTTTACTCCCATTTATAAATTCTATCGCCTAGCCTCATGGGATAGTAAAGCGTTCATTGGAATTTGCCTACTGTTTTCCAAATACTACTCTGCTCACATACAGTTTTTGACATACTATATAGTAGGGAAGTATGCGATTTTGGATGCACCATTATATTTTTGAACGTTAAGGTAACATTCCATTTTATAAATTTGTAAACGTAATGGAACGTTACATCTGGATGTTCGTAAAATAGCTACAGTTAAAAACCCCAGATAACAATTCTTATAGTTACGCTTTTGTGCTAACGTTAGTAAAGACCAGATAGCTCTGAATGAACATTGTATTAATCAGTTAATTTCGTCAACAAAAGTGGCTTGATGCAAACCGAAAATTAACAATTCTGCTGCGCTAGTATCATGACAGAATTTTGCGTGCTTTTATCCACTCATCTAATGGATAAACAGCAAAATGCTGCAATAATAACAAAAAAATTATGGTTCGTTTTTATATTTTAGACTAGTCTTTTTTTCTTCAACACTAATGGGGTGGTCTTTCATTAGATGAGCAGATTAGAGTGCATGCATTAATAGTTAAGTTACGTAATTTGCGCACGTTAAGTCACGTTACTTAAAACTTTCAGTGAAAATGTCTTATAATTACGCGTTTGTGCTAACATTGCTAAAAAGCGCATAGCTTCAAATGAACATTGTATTATTTTTATTTAATTTTTTACATTTGTTAATTTTATCAACAAAACTGACGACGCAAGCTGAAAATGGACAATTCTGCTGTGGTAGTATCGTGACTAAATTTTTCGCAATCTGATACACTAATCTAATGAATGAACAGCGCAATGCAGCGGATTCTAACGAAAAACAATGGTGCATTTTTATATTTTTGACTAGTCTTTTTTCATTAACACTAATGGGGTGGTCTTTCATTAGATGAGCGGATCGCAGTGAGTGCATTACTAGTTAAGTTATGTAAATTGTGCACGTTAAGTCACGTTACTTCAAACATTTTGTGAAAATTTCTTATATTTACGCGTTTGCAGACTAGCGCAGCAGACTTGTCAATTATCGGTTTGCGTCAAGCCATTTGCGACGATAAAATTAACAATGATTAATGTTCATTTAAAGCTATGCACTTTTTAGTAATGTTGGCACAAACGCTTAATTATAAGAAATTTTCACGGAATGTCTGTAGTAACGCGAGGTAACGTGCGCAAATAACGTAATTTAACCATGAATGCGCGCACTCTGATCTGCGCGCACTCTGATCTGATCTGGTCATCTATTGAAAGACCACCCCACAAATGCAACAAATTATTACAAACATGGTTAGATTTAATATTTTTGACTAGTCTTTTTCATCAACTCTAATGGTGTGTTATTTCATTAGATGAGTGCGTGTTACATTATTTGCGTTAATCACATTAATTCAAACATTCCGTGAACAATTCTTATAATTACGCGTTTGTGCTAACACTATTAAAAAGCGCATAGCTTTAAATGAAGATTGTATTAATCACTGTTAATTTTATTGACAATAATGGCTTGACGCAAACCGAAAAACAACAAGTCTGTTCCGCTAGTATCCTGACTACATTTTGCGAGATCAGATCCACTCTTCTAATGAATGAACAGTGCAATGCAGCGGATTATAACCAAAAATAATTTTAAAATATATCGTTTTTCGATTTTTGGCTAGTAATTTTTCGTTGACAATAATGCGCTGTTAATAGTTACATTAGTAGTTAATAAGTGCGCACATTAAGTCACGTTATTTGGGCACATAATTGACGTTATTATTGTTTGTGTCAAGCTATATATAGGCAACAAAGGTTATTCGCCGTTATTTTTGTTGACGAAATTAGCAACGTTATTGGTCGAAGCATTACTTAAATGGGTGTGCTTTTTCGATATCATAGCGAAGATTACATTACGAATACATTAATATTTATATATAGAACAGTGCGCATCGCTGAATCACTTAAACAGTGTATGTTAATTTCATTTTGACTTTAAAGCCTCACGTAGTGATGAACACTAGATGTTTTCTTCTTCTCGATGCTAATTTAGCCAGAAGCTAAATAGAAGGAAGCTGTGAAACTCGCACATTGTCTCTCTACTGTAATGTCGAAACGTAAACTAATTTATAAAAGTTAGCGAAAACACTTTTTGGATTTTGTTCTTTTCTAGTTTTTATTTTCATGTATGGATAAACCACTTTAATCCTGATCTGTGATGAAGGGTTTAACGCTACAGCTTCACAATCCAAAATCTCCAAGCTCTGTTTGAACAAATGCCCATTAGTAGGTGTGTGCGAGTGACTTGCATGCCGCAAAATGAAGCCTGAATGTGTCTTTAATCGAAGGACATGCATGGGCATTTGTTCTTGATCTCTCCCTCTTTGGAAACCTTGTGAATCTGTGTCTGCATGTGGTGTGAGTGTGATGTGGTTGGCTGTCGAGTGTGAGCTTAAAAAAACAACACAGTGTCCTGCATCAGTGCTACAGCACTTCCTTTCTGTCACGTAAGTTTGTAAATAACTCTTAAAATGGACAAAAAAAAAAAGATCTTCACAGCTGCCAAAAGACATTTCCATGATGTAAGATAGTATATTTACAAAAAAAAATGTTTTAGATGAGGAATGCATTAATTAATAAATCTATTCATGTTTTACCCATATCCTTTTGTGACTCAATGCTTTCATAAAATTGTCATCATAAAATAAAATGCATGTTAAACTGCAAAAAAAAAATTAAGTAGGCTGTTTATAGAATATATTAATCTAATTTTTAACATTTAGTGCTTTACATTTAGTGTTTTTTTAAAGTAAATCCATTTTTACTTGTCAGATTAGGGCTAATAATAATAATAATAATAATAATAATAATAATAATAATAATAATAATAATAATAAAAGTAGCAGTAGCAGATTTTGGTTTGTTATTTGCTACAACGGAAAAATGTGAGCCATATAATATATGCACAGATCTATGCATAAAGTCAGAAATGTAAGTATGTGCAACTTTATTCACATACACATTAGATATGCTCATATAAAGCAATATATTAATCGTATAGCCATTATAATAGTCATAATTGTTTAATTGCATAAGAAAAGTTACATATCACTACATATATCTGATTTAATTTGCATACATTTTTATACTCACGCACAGCAATACTAAAGAAAAGTTATATATTTACAATATGAAATTAAACATCAAACATCATATTTACTTAATATTAGATTTTTTTGTGATAAGATAAATCTGTAATTTTGATCCAATACATATATATATATATATACACACACACTCACCGGCCACTTTATTAGGTACACCTGTCTAACTTCTAATCAGCCAATCACATGGCAGCAACTCAATGCATTTAGGCATTCAAGACGTCTCCCTTAGGCATGGTCAAGACGATCTTCTGCAGTTTAAACTGAGCATCAGAATGGGGAAGAAAGGGGATTTAAGTGACTTTGAACGTGGCATGGTTGTTGGTTCCACATGGGCTGGTCTGAGTATTTCAGAAACTGCTGATCTACTTGGATTTTCACGCACAACCATCTCTAGGGTTTACAGAGAATGGTCAGAAAACAGAAAATATCCAGTGAGCGGCAGTTGTGTGGGCGCAAATGCCTTGTTGATGCCAGAGGTCAGAGGAGAATGGCCAGACTGGTTCCAGCTGATAGAAAGGCAATTTCTGATAAACGGAGAGTAGACATTAGTAAAATTTGAACTATGAATAATAATAAACGCTGTATAAGTATTGTTTGTTTTTAGTTCATGTTAGTAAATACAATAACTAATGACATCTTATGGTAAAGTGTGACCCATTTCAGTAATCATTTTCTCACAAAATTCCATAATGGATTTGCTTTATTTCATGTTTAAAAAAAGAAAAGATATTTCATGAAATGTTCATGCTGCTCTTTTTTCACACAATTAAATGTTTTTTTTTTTAAAGCTGAAAATGCCATTATAACACAGTCAAAATGACTCCAGGTCTTTTGAATATCTGTAAGTCATTAGTACATTTTGAACTATGAATAACAATAAACCCTGTATGAGTATTGTTCATTCTTAGTTCATGTTAGTTAGCCATTAACTAATGGCACCTTATCGTAAAGCGTGACCCATTTCATTCACTCACAAAATTCCATAATGCATTTGCTTTATTTCATGTAAAAAAAAGGAAAAGAAGATATTTCATGGAATGTTCATGCTGCTCTTTTTCGCACAAAAAAAAGACAAAAATGCCATTATAACTTTCAAAATTACTCCAAGTCTCCTGAACATCTATGTTTCATATTTCTATTTCATATTTCTATATCTATATTTTATGTTTCATAAAAACCGTGGCCAAAATGAACATATGAGTTGCAACACATAAACTGCATCCGTTTTTTCTTCACCTTTTTATTTGTTCAGCAAGCCAGAAAGCCTCCATCCACGGGCAGCATTACTCCATTGGTCATGGCGCTCTTATCGCTGAGGAGGAAGAGGATGGAGTTCACCACATCCTCCACTTCTGAACAACACAATGAGGAAGAAAGAAAAGCGAAGGTCATTAAAGTGTATGTGGTTGTGGATGGACTGCTGTTTCATAACCCTCACGTTTTTCTTAAGCCACAATCTTTGCAAAATCTCAAATTACAGAAGGAATAAAATGCATAAAATGTAAGTATGTGCAACTTTATTCACATACACACTCATATAAAGCAATATATTAATCAGCCAGTAACAACTGTTCCATTGTTTGTCATTGTAAAACATTAACTATATAATAATCACTACATAACTACATATATCTGACTTAATTTGCATTATATATTCAACTTAATTTGCATTATATATCTGACATAATTTGCATAAACGCAATACTAAACAGAAAATAGTTAACATATTTACAGTTGATGTATTTAAAGAAGGGAATTTACAAAATATCTTAATTAAACATCATATTTACTTAATATTCTAGTGATTTTTTTGTCATTTAAGAAAAATCTATAATTTTGACTAATTTTGAAGAAATCTGATATATGGCAATACATGCAAATCACATTGTTTATATTTGGATATTACAGATATAACCAATACATTCACCGGCCACTTTATTAGGTACACCTGTCCAACTACTCGTTAACACAAATTACTAATCAGCCAATCACATGGCAGCAACTCAATGCATTTAGGCATGTAGACATGGTCAAGACGACCTGCTGCAGTTCAAAGCGAGCATCAGAATGGGGAACAAAGGTGATTTAAGTGACTTTAAACAAGACATGGTTGTTGGTGTCAGATGGGCTGGTCTGAGTATTTCAGAAACTGCTGATCTACTGGGATTTTCACGAACAACCATTTCTAGGGTTTACAGAGAATGGTCTGAAAAAGAGAAAATATCCAGTGAGCGGCAGTTCTGTGGGCGCAAATGCCTTGTTGATGCCAGAGGTCAGAGGTGAATGGCCAGACTGGTTCCAGCTAATAGAAAGGCAACAGTAACTCAAATAACCACTCGTTACAACCGAGGTCTGCAGAAGAGCTTCTCTGAACACACAACACATCCAACCTTGAGAGAGATGGGCTACAGCAGCAAAAGACCACACCGAGTGCCACTCCTGTCAGCTAAGAACAGGAAACTAAGACTTTAATTCACAATAAATTGGACAATAGAAGAAAAACATTGTCTGGTCTTGATGAGTCTCCATTTCTGCTGCGACATTCGGATGGTCGGATCAGAATCTGGCGCCAACAACATAAAAGCATGGATCCAGCCTGCCTTGTATCAACGGTTCAGGCTGGTGGTGGTGGTGTACTCAAATGGCCGCCACAGTCACCAGATCTCAATCCAACAGAGCACCTTTGAGATGTGGTGGAACGGGAAATTCACATCATGTACGTGCAACTGACAATCTGGAGCAACTGCATGATGCTATCATGTCAACATGGACCAAATCTCTGAGGAATCATTTCAGTAGCTTGATGAATCTATGCCACGAAGGATTAGGGCAGTTCTGAAGGCAAAAGTGGGTTCAACTCAGTAACTAGTAAGGTGTACCTAATAAAGTGGCCGGTTAGTGTATGTCATATGTACAGTTTATTCAACATATATTTCAAAATATTGCAATCTATTCATTTTCAATTATCTATGAATAACAAAGATGCACATATCTTCAAATAAATTATTTATTATAAATTAATAAATAGTATATGCTCGTATTTGGCCATATATTAAATTTGTTTATGGGTCCCAAAAAAACAATTAATTATTATTAGTAATTATTTCTTAGACAATTAATCTTCAAACAAATTTGATAACATGACAACTCTAATATCAGTCACAGTTACTGTACAGCAATGTACTTTCCTGTACTGCACTTAAAGGGACAGTTCACCAAAAACATGAACATTCTGTCATCATTTACTCACCCTTTACTTGTCACAAACCTGTTTGACTTTCTTCTGTTCAACACAAAAGAAGATGTTCTGAAGAATGTTGGAAACCGGTAACCATTGACTTCTTTAGAATTAGTTTTTCCTACTATGAAGGTCAATAGTAACAGCTTTCACTTAAGGGTGAGTAAATAGTGATGAAATGTTTATTTTTAGATTAACTCTCCCTTTAACTGACCTCAGTTGACATTCATGTAGCAACATAATTAATCTCCCTGAAAAAGCCTGGAGATTTGACATTGTGTGAAATGCTGACCTAAAAACCTGGGATGGGCTTACCTGCAAATTTGCCCAGTGGGATGCGTGATGTCATGCTTCTGGCTTTTTCTGGGTCGCTCCATCCAATCTTTCCCATCTCCGTCATTACCACAGTCGGGTTCACCGAATTCACTCTGATCTGTGCAGGTCAGATTACATAAAGCAATAAACAGTTATTTATAAAGTCAGACAACTAAAGTCTGTACTTTAAAATATAAAAAAACTGGCAAATAAATAAAAAGATTAAAACACAAAGAAAACTGGCAAATATTTTACAAATATTTTTAATATAGATGCTTTAAATACACTAAAATGGGTACAAATATAATCTAAGTAGGTTCATGTTAATAATAATAATAATAATAATAATAATAATAATAATAATAATAAGAAATGTTTTATTTGTATAAAAACGATCATAATATATATTTTTATTATTATTGAAATGTAAAAAAAAAAAAAAAAATCAGGATTTGGCATCTAAACCAGGATTTTGTCATCTGAATAATAATAATAATATATATATATATATATCTTTTTAAATACAGAAAATTATAAAAGTGGAAAACTTAAAAAAATCCTCAAATCAATAAAAAAATTCAGATAACACTTTACAATAAGGTTCATTAATTAATGCATTTACTAACATGAACTAATCATGAACAACACTTGTACAGCATGTATTAATCATAATTGAACATTTACTAATGCATGATTAACATCCAAGTTCATGCTTGTTAACATTAGTTAATGCACCGTGAGTTAACGTGAACTAACAATGAACAACTGTATTTTTATTAACTAACGTTAAGTAACATGAACAAATGCTGTAGTCAATGTATTTTTAATTGTTTATTAATTACATGCATACTTATTGTTCAGTAAATGCATTAATTAACATTAACTAATAAACCTTATTGTAAAGTGTGACCAAAATTCAAAGTCAAACACACAAAAAACACACAAACATTTAAGATATTAACATTTTCAATAATATAAATACCATAAATATATTAAAATCGGTAACAAGGTTACAAATTTAATCTAACTTAGATGATACAAATACTACTATTACTCATTTAATTATTATTATTAATAATAATAATAATAATAATAATAATAATAATAATAATAATAATGTTAAACGTTTTGTTTGTATACAAAATAAAAATAAATATTTGATTATTACTGAAAATTACTGAAAATCATGATTTGGCATCTCAGTAATAATAATAATAATAATAATAATAATAATTTGATATAATTGTAAATACTGAAAATTATAAAAGCAGAAAATATACCAAAATATAAGAAGAAAATCTCAAATCTATTAGACTTCAACTTGCTAATATGGGCTTGTTAACTTGTTAATATCTATCTATCCATCCATCCATCCTTCTGTCTGTCTGTCTGTCTGTCTGTCTGTCTGTCTGTCTATCTATCTATCCATCCACCCTTCTGTCTGTCCGTCCATCCGTCCGTCCGTCCGTCCGTCCGTCCGTCCGTCCATCCATCCATCCATCCATCCATCTATCTATCTATCTATCTATCTATCTATCTATCTATCTATCTATC
>CAIGQZ010004081.1:3380123-3393624 GCA_903798205.1 Danio tinwini
ATACATATATATATATATATATATATATATATATATATACACACACATATATATATATACACACACATATATATATATACACACATATATATATACACACACACATATACATACATACATACACATATATTTACATACACACACACACATACATATACATATATACATATACATATATACACACACACACACACACATATACATATATATAGTCAAATTAAAGCACTTTTCAAACATTTTCCATGTGCATTTTAAAACATTTCCAGCACTTTACATGTAAAAAATAAACGACAAAAGTAAGATAAATGACATCAGTGTGTAATAACTGGTTATAATCCGTTACTGAACCGATACCTCAAACATCCTCATCTGCATTGCGGTGCATCGAATAACAAACAATTAATTCTGTCACCTCAAGTTCACACAGTCTCACAGCATTATAAGTGTAATCTCACCTCGCCCATGGACTCATTTTGAGCGCTAGACCTCGACTGATGCAGAAACCAGCTCCGCCAGTAGCAAACCAGAACTTCACTGACACCTGCAGAACACACACAACATTAATCAAATACAAGCTTAAAGGGAAAGTTCACCCCAAAAATGAACATTTACTCAATATTTACTCTCAATCTAGTGGTTTCAAAACTTTATGACTTTCTTTATTCTGTTGGAGAAAGCGAAAGAAAACCTGTAACCATTGACTTCCACAGTAGGACAAACAAATATGATGGATGTCAATGGTTTAAATATGTTCTTTGGGGTCCAAATAAAGAAACCCATAAAGATCTGAAACAAGCCAAGAACGAGTAAATGATGACAGCATTTTTTTGGGGGGTGAACTACCCCTTTAATATTTTATCCTGTCATTTCTTTGCAGAGAAAGCAGAAGAGGAGCTCACCGATCCGTCGCTCTTGACTCTCTCTGCCGCCTCAATAGGATGATCCAAGCTGGGCCGTCCCAAATACACATCCTGTGTGTGGGAATACGATGACAGAAGCTCCAGCAGACTGGGCAGGATCACATAGTTATCATCATCCACATGACAAAACCACCTAAAAAACATCAGAGAGAATGAGAGAGAAAATGAAAACACTGTAAAAGTCAAAGTCAGCTTTATTGCCGCATGTACAGACAGAGAATTGAGATATGAATTGAAATTACATCAGACCCTGGGTGCATACAAATAATAAAAACACTATAGAGTGTGAATATACAATAAATACAACATACAAACATAACAAAATACAGAAATAAACAGACAACAATACTATATGCAAATAAGGACACATAGCAGGTGGAGTGCAAATAAGTGACAGCAGCATAACGAGCTGTGTTTGACATCTAAAAATCAATGGAAGTGAATGAGACCGTAAGTCTCCAGCCTAAAAGATTCCAATGGCTGCGTCCACTCGTACGTCAAGAATAAGCTCAATATGCTATGAATGAATGAATGCATCGTTAGTACATGGAGTGAGAATGTGATGGACTCAACTTTTTCTGTGACTCGATGAACTTGTCATACTCCACAGACATCTTGCAGCACAGGGCTTGGCGTGTGTGAGCCGCCGAGCAGTTGGTGTTGATGATGTTCAGCCCTTGAGGAGACAATGACATGATGACCATGACGCAACACTGAGGGATTTATGATTTATCAGGGGGCATATTACAGAAAGATCTCAGTTGCGTCTGAAAGCCTAGAGAGTTGACTTGTTGCCTTACCGCCCAACCGGGTTTGTGCATCAGGGCACCTTAAAAAAAATTTGATTTCTGAGACATCATAATGTTTTAAATCATATACAATAACATAGAGAGAGCTTTGGTGATCACTAGGCCCACACGAAATCTGCGCCTGATTTTTAGCTTATCATTGAGTCCATGGAGTGTAAATTTACATTTATTTAAATTTTTAAAATTAATTTCAGTAATATTATTGACTAATATGAAAATGTTCATTTGATTTATTTACAATACAGTTTGTAAAGTCATATTTTCTGTCTTTTAGTACATACTGAATATTATATGAAAGACTTGTCGGATCTAATCGGATTTGCATTGTAAAAATTAAATAAAAGTTAAAAAAGGTATTATTTTTATTTTCATACACTACCTAAAAGTCTTGTCGCCTATCCAAGTTCTAGGAGCAACACATAATAACTTGACTTCTAGTTGGTATCAGGAGTGTGATATGAAAGGCAAAGGCCTCTAGATTACGCTTATTTGAGCATAATAAAATATGATCATGCCTTGATTAACAGAAATAATGTCCAGTATAGAATATAAAGTCATGCTGCAGTGGAAACAGAATGAATATTGTGTCTGACTCCATCATGAGCTTGGAGGACTGCATCCATACATCTCTGCAATGACTCAAATCACTTATTAATAAAGTCATCTGGAATGGCAAAGAAAGGGAGTCTTGCAAGACTCCCAGAGTTCATCAAGATTCTTTGGATTCATCGTCAATGCCTCCTCCTCCATCTTACCCCAGACATGCTTAATAATGTTAATACCTGGGGACTGGGCTGGCCAATCCTGGAGCACCTTGATCTTCTTTTCTTTCAGGAACTTTGATGTGGAGGCTGAAGTATGAGAAGGAGCTCTATCCTGCTGAAGAATTGGCCCTCTCCTGTGGTTTGTAATGCAATGGGCAGCACAAATGTCTTGATACCTCAGGATGTTGATGTTGCCATCCACTCTGCAGATCTCTCGCACGGCCCCATACGGAATGTAACCCCAAACCATGATTTTTCCTTCAGCAAACTTGACTGATTTCTGTGAGAATCTTGGCTCCATGCTGGTTCCAGTAGATCTTCTGCAGTATTTGTGATGATCGAGATGCAGTTCAACAGATGATTAATCAAAAAAAAAAATACACCTTCTGCCACTTTTCCAAATGATCAACTTGACGTCAAGTTATTATTTGTTGCTCTTACAACTGGGATCGACGACAAGACTTTTGTTAGGTAGTGCATATTACGTTTTTAGTTACGATACTCCCAAAATCATTCCGCAGATTTTTTTTTTTTTTACAAAATTCTGTGCAGAAATAGCAAGAAATGTCCACAGATTCTGTCTGGCCCTAGTGATAACTAAGGGAACTTAGTTTGCTTACTACAACACTGCAAAAATACTATTCTTACTTTGTCTTTTTTCTAGTCTAAATATCGAAAAAACAAACTTAAAATAAGAAATATTTTCTGGACAAGCAAAAACTATTGCCTTGTGTTCAGAAATAAAGTCAAAATGAAGTGAGTTTTTTCTTAAAACAAGCAAAATAATCTGGATTTAGCTTTAAAATAAGATTATTTTGCTTACCCCATTAGCAGATTATACTTCTCTCATACTCTAGATCTAAGTTTTATTTATTTATAACAAACAATTTTACAATAGTGGCCAAGGTAATGTCAAGGTAAGGTGCTTTATGATTTTTCTAACTAGGCGAGACAACATTTTGTAAGATAAATAAAAAATCTAATTTACGGTTTGCTCCTGTAAAGTGTGCTTGTGTAAAAACCCTCAAATAACTTTTAGTATTTTAAGTTAAGTACTAAAGTATACTACAATCAAAACTGAAAAAAGAACAGAAAAATGTCATATTGAACAAAATCCGGCCAAAACCGAGTTGTTTTTTCAGATTGAAACTGCTCAGCAAAGCAAACTTTTGGGGATATTGCATTTTAACTCCAAAACACCTTTGAGCTCCCATTGGTCCATTGTGTTTACGCAATCAGTGGGTGTGTTCTGGAACTCTGTCTTCTTTGACGTGCGTTTAGGTTAGGTTGTTTATTTATATAGTACTTTTCACAATAATCATTGCTTCAAAGCAGCTTTACAAAAGGTGCCCATTACTGCATTACAATCAAATTTAGAAAAGTTAAGGTTATTAGTTACTAGGGATGCTCAAAACAACTGATTAACCGTTAACCGAAAGGGTGCGTTTGTAACCGTTTAATGGTATCAGTTAAACGATTAAAAAATATTATTTTATATATTTTTTAAGTTTGGCTGCATAAGGGGTCGATCACCGAATGCGCTTTTTGCATTGAGAAGGGCATTTTTTTTATGGTTTATTAACTGATTTGTGCACTGCTTCTGCGCGCCTCACGTTATGCTGTTGCGCACTGTGTGCTCGCGGTTGAAATAAAACTCAACCCTGAGCGGAATAGTGCGTTACGTCAGTCGCGTCTTTTTCATTCTTCAATCAAATGAAAGCAGAGCAGGGTTTCTGTTGAGGTGCCTGCAGTATGTGTTGTCAGGACGACGGATATTTTTTTAATGATGGAGGAGAAACTTGTGGTCGCAGTTTCAAGTTAGCCAGAGCTGTAGGCATATTACTTTACAAATCATGGATATCACAATGTTATTCTGTATATTACAATTAAAACAACATGGACAGCAACACTCGCGCACAATAGACCAGCTGATTCAGTCGTTTCCTATAGTGACATAAAAGAGCACCGTGCTTCTTTCTTCTTGTCAACATAAAGGCAGTGTGCTGCAGTGCGCCTCGCATTTTTGAAACGGAAAATCTCGTTGGCTGTGATCGACCCCTAATGTGCAACACATATTTGTTTACTTGCAAGATGGTAACACATGCAACCGCACGTGCCTACAGACGTATTTTGTCAAAGAAACAAAATGAAAGAAGAATATTTCTAGTCACAGTTTGACAGACGAGTCGACACAAACCAGCGCTGATGCGGATTGCGAATGAGACGGAGGAAATAAGTCATTATGACATAATCTTTAAACTAATGACCTTCTATTATAATGTTTAAAGGGGTTTTGTGACAATAACAACGAAGCATTAATCAAATGCATATTTTCAGTGGAGCGATTGATTTAATAGCCTGATATTTTTACATGACGGACGAAAAAAACATGGTTGGAAAAATCAGCAAATGCAGGTTTTTAAAAAGGATTCAGTCAGTGTTTTCGTTTTGTAATCTAAATTAGTCATTAAGGTTGAAAAATATGTAGGGAAGGCCTGTTTATTTTATTATTTTTATTTAGTTTATTCTTTTTTTTCTATGCTGTCGGAAACTCTGCAGGTGCGTGAAGATGTTCTGTTATGTTCTGTATGCTGCTGTTTGCATGTTAAAATAAATCAGTATTTTCGAATATTTAGTGTGTCAAAAAAACAGAAACCTCAATTATTTATTTTTTTATTAAATAATATTTAGTCTATGTGTTCATGTTCAATGAACTGTACATGTTTTTAGAATTTCTTTTTGCTCAAGTATATCGGTGCCTTAAAGCTCATGTGAAGTGCTTTGAAATATGCATAATTATTTGATGTTTGACGTAATTTCAACCGAAACATGAAGTGAGGGTGCGACATAGGCCACGTTTACACTGTCAAGTCTTGATGCCCAATTCCGATTTGTTGCCTATATCTGTTTTTTTTGCCTGTCCGTCCGTTTGTGACCCATATCTGACTCATGTGTTTACACTCGTCATACAATTTATGACGTTACGCGTGCGTAAAGGTGGGTTCTAGCATCTGCGCCACACTAGCCATGATGGAAGAAATCGTCTTGCTTTTAGCTCTGCAAAATATGCAAAGTTCTGTTTTGAGGCGGAGGTCATCGCAGCTTGCGCCTATGGCTTATGTATGGTGCTCTCTACTATTCAGAAGTATTTGTGGGTATGAGAGAGATCTCAGGTCTGGTGGGAGCAAATTGTAGCAGGTTTTAATAAGCAGCGAAATATTAGGATGAGCACACACACGCTCTTTCCTTCTACGTCATTAAACCGTGGAGAAGTACCACATTGTCGCAAGTTTAATGACGTACAAAACGAAATGCCTCAATAAATCTGATCTTGCTGTTTACATGATAGTCGCATTGTCACATATTTATATCTGATTTATTTGCACATATGAAGGAGGCCTGAAACTCTGAATATCCGAATGCATGTGTTTTTTTTCTTTCATGTTTACATAGCCATCGAACAGATCCGATCTGTGTCACATATGAGCAAAATAAATCTGAATTGGGTCACATTTAACTGGCAGTGTAAACGGGGCCATAGTGTAGCCCCTCCCCTTAAAAAAAAACAGCCTATAGCTCTCTGTTTTTAATTGCTGCTCTACCAGTGAGCAGTTGAGTTCAAGTGCATCAAATTAAAAGCAAATGAAAAGTGTCTTGAAGGGGGCGGGGCATGCCAGATACTAGAGAGCATCTGATTGGTCAGAAGATTTGATGAGAAACTGTAGTATGAGGTGACGTGAATAAAATCGTTGATCCATTTAGGCGGAAGTGACAAACTGCAAGCTGTACATGTTTATATCAGTTTTATATCTTCTAAACACTAATTTAGTCACTGTTTCAGAGCACACTAGACTATAGATATCTTAAACACTACTTTATTTTTATTTCCCAGGACATTTAATATAGGAAGTTTCTGTAATTTGCCCCAAGACATTAAATATTTCCACATTTTACAGTCCATGTCATGATGAAGTGTAGCATGAATATGAGATTGTGCTTGCAAGGCACGGTCGTTGGTGAGCTAGTTAAGTAATGTGATTTTATTAGGGTTTCTAGATGCTTTTATCTTTATTTTTAGCTTTAAAAATGGTTTAATATGAGAAAGAGTTCAGAGACACTACCTGCTTTCAGCCGGAGCTCCTTGTCCTCCCCATCAGTGAAGATAAATGTCTGAAACAGAGAAAGTCAGTACAGTGGTTTGAGATTAAGTGAGAAGGTTTAATCATAATTTAACTATATACAGTATATCGATATAATAGAGAAAACCTGTAACCATTGACTTCCATAGTAGAAAAAAACTAATGGACATCAGTGTTTACAAGTTTCTAGTTCTCTTCAAAATATCTCCTTCTGTGTTTAACTGAAGAAAGAAACTTATAAATGTTTGAAGGAAGTAAAGGAGGCGAGTAAATGATGACAGAATTTTCATTTTGGGTGAACTATCACTTTAAGGGACAATTCATAATAGGTTGTATGACAAAACTGTAAGAATAAACAAATTATTCAGTAGGCTTCAGTTATACATCATCACAATGCACTTCAGTTTACACTAACGTTAGAGTATTTATTACAGTTTATTAGTTTTTGCTACAGTATTCTGTTGCATTCATTAACAAAGAGTTGTACACATTATACACTTTACTATGTGGTTCAAAAACATGTTCATTATTAATAACTATTGTTTTTCCCCCAAACATTTGATCAAAAGGTTTGGTAAAAATTGTGAAAAATGGATTTTGTTCAATAGTTTCAGGACAGGTTTGATGAAAGGGTTTTGATCCACTTTAAATGTTGACCACTGTATAACCTTATTAGGCCTATCACGATATCTATTTTTTGTTGTATGATATATTGCACCAAGATATACTGCGATAAACAATGTTATTGTTATTATAAGACCAGTCATCATATTATAAATGCCAGAATGACAGTATTGTATCATCACAATGCAAGTACACTCTTGCAAAGACCATATAATATTTCATTCTGAAGAATATTTCATTTAATTATACACTGCAAAAAATTATTTCCTTGCTTAGATTTTTTGTCTGGTTTCTTGTTCAAATATCTAAAAATTCTTAAATCAAGAAGCATTTTCTAGACAAGCTAAATATATTGTCTTGCTTTAATAAACAATTTGCCAAATTTAAGTGAGTTTTTCCTTTAAAACAAGCAAAATAATCAGCTAATGGGGTAAGCAAAGTAATCTTTCCTTTTGACATAAAATACTTTTTTCTCCTGAACATAGCCACTTTGAGAAAATCTGGATTTAGGATTAAAGCTTTTCACTCAAAACTTAGGCCCAATCCCAATTCTATTTTTGTACCCCTTCCCATTGGTCCTTACAACCGAGGGTTAAGGGGAAGGACTTCAAAACTTACCCCTAAGAATTGGGACAGCACTTCAGCACCTGCACACGTCATCATTTGTCATTGCGATCTCTTGCTTTATATGAGCTCAGACGATCATGACTGCTGTAGTTATTCCAGTTGTGTTATTTTATTGGTGTTTATCTTCAGAATCACTGAAGGTATATATTATGTTATCATAACGATCTAATGTGGCAATAACATCATAACAGTACTGTGTATTTACACAGTGGCCGTATTCGTCTATGTAAATGTTGTGGAACTGTTGTACAGGAGTTATTATTAGGAATTATATATATTTTTTTGCGTTTTCTTTAAAAAGCATGACGGTAAAACACGAACGCTGTTATAAATGCATTAAAACATGTTTGTTTGTCGTAAAAATTCATAATAATGACAAAAAATACTAATTTGTGGATCTCCTTACTTCCGGGTAAGGCACTACTGCCGTTGTCGCAGGTGTATTCGGGGAAATTTTCTTTACCCCTCTGTTTTGAGTGTGGTCCTGAAAAATCTTCATTCGAAGGGGTGTATACCCCTTGCCCTTAGCCCTATGCCTTCAAGCTAAAGAGAATTGGGACACCACTACCCCTTGACGGGATCGCGCAAAACGAGGGGTAGGGGTAAGGGAAAGGGCTAAAGGGGAGAACCAAACAACTGTGAAAAATGCCAAGAGGTTGTTGAAGTAAAAAGTCACATGAGGAAAAGGCTGCAGAGTGTGGACTTGGTCCCGAAGCCTGCAGATTGCAAATCTAATAGGGAAAGAATGTTTCTTCTGGCATGAGCTGGCACTTACCAAACATGCACAATCCAGCTTTATGAGGAAAGCAGAGTGCTTGCAATTTCTCCTGGGCATTTTGGCCCTGTTGTGCAATGGCAAAACAATAGTTCTGTGCTGCTTTTACAGGTTAAGTCAATCTTGGGGCCCCTCTGGGCTCCACACTCAGCCCTCTGGAGAGAGGCCTCAAGAAGGGGGCAGCGTCTACCACACTGGCAGCAAGGATATTTTATTAAACTAAAACTAAGGCTGTGTCCAAAATTGCATACTTCCATACTATGTAGTAGGGCTGTGCGATACAAAAAAAAAATGATGATATTGCGATTATTTTATTTTTCTGCAATAAATAGTGACATGAATACAGTATGACAAGAACAGCACTATTTGACAGTTTTCAGGGAGTCTAACAATATTCAGGTACAGATATTGAATGATCACAATGCAAAAAATAAAATGCTTTTCTTTGAGACTGCATGATTTTAGCCCCGATTTTGACTCTGCGACAGGTTTTGAGAAATCGCTGAAAAATGCCTGAAATCACAGGCAAACTGGTGTTCGTTCACGCGAGTGACAATCACACAGTGTGAACTATCAAGGACCTGGCCCGCATCTGGCCCGATTGACTCGGGCAGTGAGTCCATAGGCATCTGGCCTCAGTGAAAAGGGCCAGATGTGGCAGCCGTTAGCGAGCTGGATTGGCCCGCGAGTAATGTGCGCTGCGGCCCGGAGCTGTCGCGATTAAATCTTCGTTATATAAAACCTCACCTTTGTTAACGTTATTACAAACATTTGTGTTGATAAAACAGCAAACACAGGCTACTATGTAAACGCAAAGTGTACATTAGCGAGCCTTTGTTATAGTGCAGACGCCGGCGGTCAAGTGAGAAGTTCGGGAGGCGTGGTTGATTTGATGTACAAGCGTTTGGTTGGAAGTTCCGCAGCTCTTCCTCTGGCTCCATCAGGCAGTCCTTCAGCGTATGCCCAGGCTCCAATTTCACCAGTCTTTTGCGACAGTTTGTGCCTGTCACAAGGTGTTTTTTCCTTCACATCGTTTAATGGAAAATGGCGCTGTCGCGTCGTCCATATTTTATACAGTCATTGATTGCGACCCCTGGGGTTATTATGCTAGATTAATGCCACAGCAATAGCATTAGTTGCAGCAGATTGATTTTACGCCACAATGTTAAATTTTCACACCTTTACAGCACTCACGTACATTCAAAATAAAGGCCACGACTGAACATGGAGGACGATCTCCAAGTGGCGGTATCCAAAATGAACCATTAGGTAAGGTTAATATTAAATTAAACTAATGAACAATGACTATAAAAATTAAATGGTTGTTAGACTATTGCACTTTTTTGTGTTTTCATTATGCTCGTGTTTAGATGGTTCCTTTTGGTGTGTGTGCGCCATTGTGTGCAATGTTTGTATGTTTATAACCACCTTTGAGAAGAGTGGGGGTCGCGATACACTGAAATGATTACTTTGGAGGTCGTGGGCTGGAAAGTTTGGGAACCCCGGTCTAGAAAATGCTTCTTGGTTTAATAATTGTTAGCCATTTGTACTAGAATCAAGACAAAACAAAGTAAGAAAAGCTTTTTTTTAAGTGGAGTGTTGGTTTTCAGTCAAGCGCATCTACAACTTTCAATTTCATCCCATAATATTCATCATCAAAACTATGCATTTGTAATGTGTTAGGAGTTTCACCTTTAGTAGCAGGCGCAAGAACAACAACAACTGTCTAGTTATTGAGAATCTTTAGTAAATAAAACGCTTCCCACCTGCTCCTTCGCTCTGGACACCCAGGTCTGGGACAGGAGCTGCAGTCTGGACTTGTGATATTTCCTGGTGGTCTTCACAGCAATAAAAATGTCTCTTAAGTCCAGAAAGTCTTTGGAGTGTGAGTTTAGATCCTCAATCTTCTGCAGGTTATCAGGTGGACGTGTTTGAGTAAAACTACCACCTTTGGTATCTTCACTTCCATAGAGATTGTGTCTGCGTGGGTGTTTGGCGGGTTTGGCATGGGGCCGCGGTTGAGGCAGATCCGCCTGACGCTGTGGAGGTTGTAAGGAGGGAATAAGCAGCACCAGTAGGGCACAGAATGCCAGGGAAAGTAGAAAGCAGGTTTTGTTGGTGCCGACATGGAATAAGTGCATTCTTCCAGTGCTGACCGCCAGCTCAACCACCCGCGTCTGCCTGACTCACTGCTACAGAGCCCATCATCAGTGCATCACTCTGCAAAAACACACACATGCACATCAATACAATCATCATATCTTAAATTTAAATCTTTTAATCTAAAATATAATATAATAATATATTATAAATATAATAATAATCTAAAATATTACATATTAAATTTATTAATTAAATATAAATATATTGCTTTTAAATCAAAAATTTAAATATTTTTTATTTCAAATAGTTTTCATTTACACAATGTGCTAAAATAAAAAAGCAACAAAATTAAAAGAAAAAATAATATAAAAAAATATATACAAAAATTTTAATCTGAATAATATTAATTAATTAATAATAGTATCTCAGTGATGCTAAAATAACATTGATAATTAATAAATTACCAAATGTAGAAAAAAATCTAAAAACTAAAATCTTAAAAGATTGATTTCTTGAGAAATATGTAAAATAAAATACACTTAAAAATAATAAAATACATTTTTAAATATTTAAATACACTTTAATTATCATAAATTAATATAAAGCATAAAATAATAATAATACAAGATCAATATTTAAAAAAATATTGATATACAAAACCCCCCCCCAAAAAAACCTAAACTGAAATTAGGGATGCAACGATTTACCGATTTCACTATTAACCGTGCTTTAATTCGTCACGGTTAATTGATCACAAAACAAAACTACTTTAACTAAAAGTTACGCTAACTGTGCGCCAGTTCAAAGTTCCGAGCTTGTACACCGTGGCTAATACACACGCACACTGGAATAACTACGAATGAGGCTATTAACTAAGAGCCGTTCACATGTCGCGTCTTTTGCGTGCACAAGTTCGTCATTTCTTTTCTTGCGCGCATATTGGGAATGACGTGCATGATGCGCTCATGCTTTCCAGGCGCCCCTAGTTGAAAGAATACAGCAAGCACATTGCGAGTCACGTTACAAGAACTGACCGATCAGCTTCATACGTTGTATGAAATATACACATTTCTACTCCAAAGAAGAAATAAAATACAAAAAAAAAAAACACACCAAACAATTTCACAATATAGTTTTTTTTGGAGTATGTTGTTGTATTTTGCACTGTCTAAAGCCAGCACCTAAGCTTTTCACTCAACACAGCACACGTGCTGCTGATGACGTGACAATAAAAGTGATTTGATTTTATTAAAGGTGCCTTTCAGACAGAGGTTCAGCTGCCTTTGACTACATTCGTTCTCTGTAAAAGGGAAATACTTCGCTAATATGATGCTAAGATTTACATTGGACAAATACTATTTTTTATTTATTTATTGTTCTGTCATTTATTTTCAGTGTAAAATTATTACTTGTGTTTAAATGGCAAACACGTTTTTTTTTTCACTTATTTTTAAGTGCAAAGAGAAATGGACTATTGTATGTTTTTTAGTATTATTTTGTGCTGTATTATTTAGTGACTGAGTGGCAATAAATAACACTTTAAAATATAAGGAGTTGTCATGTGATTTTCTAAACTAGTAGTGTTTTGCAGCAAATGACTATCAAAGTACAGCATTGTTCACAGTCAAATAAATAGTGCTAATGTTGTTTTGAAGTCATACTAACAAGCGATTTCTGACCGAATATTCAAAGTAACGTGGTAAACAATATAGGGACCGAGTCACAAGTTGTCACTGAACGAATGTGCGACTATAACCAACGTTACCTCAATAGAACCTTAAATAGTGAGCAAATTAAATTTTTTGGGTGAACTACCCCTTTAAACAAAGCGTTCATCTGCACACAAAGTAATATACAGTTTAGTATGGAGGTAAAGTTGGTTTTATATTCAGATATTCAGACATTCTCCTTAATAATATAATAAAAGTTCATAAAAGTATTCTTTGCAAATTCTAAATAGAGAAATCATATTAGCAGCCAATGACTATCAAAGTACAGCATTGTTTACAGTCAATTAGATAGTGTTAATGTTGTTTTGAAGTCATACTTGCATGCTAATTCCCAACAAATATTCAAAGTAACATGATAAACAATATAGAGACTTCTAAATGAACGAATGTGTGAATATATAACCAATTTTACCTCTATTTTTCATCTCCTTCGCCATGCATTGGTAACTAACGTTATAGTGTCTTACCGAAAGCGGTCGAACAGGTTTTGGGCGAACACGCTCCTCATTTTCCAGACTTTTAAACCAGTAAATGCCCAAAAATCAGTAAAGATCATGCTAGGCTGAAATAATCCGAAAGCGGTGGCTGGGTCGGTGATTTCAGCAGCTTTTCGTCGAGTAGAAATCAGCATGAATCACACAGCCTTATTGTTCCTGCTTGACTTCTGCTTCTGGAGCTCATATGTTCAGTCAGTTTCGGCTGTTTATGAAAGTTTCTCGCATATCTTCGGTTTCAGCAGCTCAAATTCTCTGCTGTTCAGTTGTGGATCATCTCTGCTGTGTTGTATTGTTTATAATGATGACCTCTGCGTCTGTGCTTCGCCAAATATATACTAACTACTACATTGTCCTTTCTGCCGATGCCAAAGACGCATGCTTTGAAATTCAGCTCCCTCTGGCGGATGTGGATGTCGTCACAATGCATTTTATTGATGTTTTACACACACACGCACGCGCACGCACGCACACACACACACACACACACACACACACACACACACACACACACAC
>CAIGQZ010004081.1:3401347-3436929 GCA_903798205.1 Danio tinwini
CAAATCCAATTCATAAATTTAAAACATGATTGGTAAATATAAAACACGATTCGTAAATTCAAAACACGATTCATAAATGCACAAATCCAATTCATATATTCAGAACACAATGCAAAAACGCACAAATTCAATTCATTTGGCGAAAATATTTATGATTTTTACTTGTGAATTCATGAATTGTGTGTTGTATTTACGAATTGTGTTTATAATTTACGAATTGAATATTTTAAACATGAACTGTGCTGTGCTTGTGTAAATTTTTTTTGTAAATGTATTATTTTTGAGACAGATCTGGCTCCATAAAAAAAGTGCAGATTAAAACACTTTCTGAACTTGTCTATCAGATATTTGTGATCAACAAACGGAGTTATGACACGTTCAGAGAGAGGCTGGTGATAAACGTTGGTCCTCCAGGTATGATATTATTTTTTGATAATCATTCAGAATATTGTGCATGTGTTCAGTGGTTTAGAAGATGTTTTCGTCTCCTCTCAGTGAAGCAGTTCCCATATCAAGCTGAGTTCTTCATTGAGCTGCAAGAGATAGAGAAAGTTCTGCCTGCTGCGGTTCAGGAGGAAATTAAACTGGACATTCAGCATCTGTGGGGAACCGGAAAACTGGAGTTTGTGAACATCACATCTGCTTTGGACAGGGGCGGCCGCGTCCCCCTTCCCCTTCCTGGATATTTTGAGGGGTGAGGCTACATATCATATCATAACTGTTACTTTTATTAGTAGTAGTAGGCACTGTATATAACTGTATAAAACTTTTTATATAGTAATTCCTGTGCAAATTCTTAGCAGTTCATAGCATTTCAAAGCAGGGTTGAGTAATATTTTTTTTTATAATAATATTTGTGATGTGTGTCTGTGTTTGTCTCAGTGTGTATGTGAAACTGGGTTCAGATCGGCCCTTTTCTAAGTGCATGCTGAGACTGCAGACGGCGGCGCATCAGAGAGAGTGTGAATCTGGAGGAAAACTCACTGGGGACTGCAGCACCTGCACAAACCCTGTCAACTGCATCAGCTGGTGCAGATCTGTGCTGGTGAGACTCAAAAATACTGATAAAAAAACTGATAAAGTACATCCATCCGGTTGTTATCTCAGAATAAAGCCTGGAAGACTGTTGTATAATGGGATGTGCACACCAGAAGCGACTTGCTCGTAAAAATGGCACTATTTGTGCGTAAATTCGCTTCATTAGCGCATCAAATTCGCTTCACAATAGACAAGGATTCCAGTCATGGGTAGGGCTTCTGTCTGCCTGGTGACTAGTTTCGCTAGATTCATTCAGCGCCAAGTCTGAGTCTGCTACATCCTTTCAGAGGTGCACCCGGCTCTGTGAGTTCATCAACTCCTCCAAAAACTGTACCTGGATGATGGAAGCTATCAGTGGAGCTTCAGACTGAGCCGAACCCAGTTTGATGAGCCGTTGTCCAGTGTTGGCAGGAGGATTTCCCCCTAGGGACACCAACAACATCATAATCACGCCCCTACAAGAGCAAGCTCCTGATTGGTTAAAGTGGTGCGAATATCTGCTCAAGTTCATCCGGGCAGGATGTCTACTCATGTCTTTGCATTGACTTAAGATGTAAATCACTCACATTTGATGCTTCATCCGCGTCGAGTGTGAACGCACCATAAAGCCTGGTTTATACTTCTGCTTCAAGTGATCGCCGTAACCCACGGCGTATGCCTTGCGTGTAGCTGTGCATTTATACCTCTGCGCGCTGTTTCTGTTTTTTCTGTAATACACTTCCGAAACGCTAGCTGGCAGTAGGTGATTATGTTTCTCTGTGTCGAGTTTCTTTGCTGGTGTGGCTCAAATTCGCTCATTTTGAGGCGGAAACCGGCGGATGTGCAACAACTTTAATCATAAGGTAAACACAAAACAACAGTCTCCATCCGGAGCTCCTTCACGGGACTCCACACTTATTCACACAATTGCTGCCTCGGGCGCGCAGCTCTCACCTCCGCCCACACTCGTCAGCAATACCAAGCCGACCAATCACAGAGCTTTCACTATGCGTACGCGTTACATTTTTTGAGAGGTGCGCATAATGGGATGTGCACAATACGTAAATGCACAAATCCAACGTAAATGCGTAAATCCACGTAAATCCACGCATAATTGGCTTGACGCAGAAGTATAAATCAGCCTTTAGACTGAAGGATTTTATTCAGCAAAAACAACCATCCTGGATGTACTTTATCCTGCTTATTACATACTTGCCACAAAACATTAAAAGTAGTGAACTGTAAAGAATGTATGTAGTGTTTTACTGAGTGTTTTGTAGTAAATAACTGTAAAATTGCGGCAAAGTCTAATAGTTTAAAGTCCAATCTTTATGTTTTTTATACATTTTTAAATAATATAATCTAATATATATATATTTTTTTAAAGAATGAGAAAATAAATAGAAAATCAGTATCAGAACCAGCAAGTTTGCTTATAAAAATGTCAGAATCAGCCATTAAAAAAAACTAATTAAATTTGTATTAATCAGTGGTGGAAAGAGTACTGAAAAAAATCATACTTAAGTAAAAGTACTATTGCTTGCCTAAAAATGTAGTGCAAGTAGAGTAAAAGTATCTGAACTTTCAAAAGTACTCAAGAGTAGTGAGTATTACACTGTAAAAAGCTGATGCACTTACATTTAATATGTGGATGTGTGCAAACGTAACATTCTGTAGTGCATTTAGTTATTGCCCAGCAGGCAAACAACGTCTTAAGAAGTTAACATTAGGTTAGATTTATGTTGTGATGTCAAAGGACCAAAATTCAACGTCTAGCTAGCATGTAAGGACGATCTTACATTGATTTCCAATAACGACGTCAAATGACGTTGATATTAGGTTGTGTTGGAAAGTGACCAAAATTCAACATCAAGCCAACATCTTAAACCAACGTTGTGGCGAGGGGGCGTGGCCGAGAGCCGTGGGAGCGAAACGAGGCCCGCCACAGATGAGATACACCTGTGGAGCGCACCTGCCTTCAATCCCACGGAAAGAGCTCTGGACTATAAGAGGAGGAACGATGGCAGAGGACAGAGAGAGAGAGGACCGGGCCCGGACATATTACTTTTGCTTTCAGTTTGACGGCAGTCTCCGTGAGGAGCTGCCGTCCGTTTGTTTTGATTTAGACGGCAGTCTCCGTGAGGAGCTGCCGTCCCTTTTAATAATAAATATTTATTTAAAAGTTCATCAGTTCTCCGCCTCCTTTTTCCCGGCAGCCAGGTGGCCGTGAACTTTATTACAAACGTCATATTGACATCAAATACTGACATTTATTCATCAGGTATGGCAACCAAAATCTAACATCTGACAGACGTCATAGGGGTAACGTCCACACAACGTCAAGCTGTAACATCATTAGACGTTGATATTTGGTTGATTTTAGGTTGGACGTTGGACATTGAAGTCAGCCTGATGATTTTCATTTCCAAACAAAATGCAACTTCCCCATGACGTTGGGGTATAACGTTAATCTGACGTCATGTTGACGTCTTATGCCTGCTGGGTGTTTAAGGCCATTTCGGTCATCATACAGTAAACATCCGCCATCTTCTCATCAGTGACATGCATCTCAACAGCCTCTGGGTCAATGCGTGTAAAGATTTTGGACATCTTTTTGAACACCGTTAATGCTTCCAAACAGTTTGCTGCAATTATAAATCGCCTGTGACTTGAGGTGGTTCATTATGATGTGATTTACCTCTTTACTTCTATGTGTGATTAGATTGGACAGGAATCACAGGACTGATTTTTCTAATTTTCACAGACAAGAAAAAAATGTAGGGACTGCAGGTTGAAGGAAAGTAGTAGAGCAAAAACACCAATACTGCACTAAAAATGTACTCAAGGCAAAGTAAAAGTACACATCTTTAAAACTACTTAGTAAATTACAATTCATGAGAAAAAACTACTCAAATACAGTAATCTGAGTATTTGTAATTTGTTACTTTACACCACTGGTATTAGTGCATACTTACATGTCTTTTTGTACATTTTTTTCATGCCACAGTTTGATCTGTCCAAGCCTGTTCCTCCAGCCCCAGTTCCTAAGGTGGGTTCCGGTGTGCTGGAGTGGGGAGAAGAGTTCAGTCCTCCCGAATCTCCTCCTGACAGAGATTTCTTCCCCGACTACATCGTCACGGTCATCGTTCCCTTCGCTTTGGCTCTGATCCTCTGTGTCCTCCTGGCCTACATCATGTGCTGCAGGAGAGAGGGAGTGTACGGCTATTTCACATATTCACTTTAGATCAGGGATGGAAATTAACTGGGGGTTATGGAAAAAAGTCAACAAAAATGGTTGACAAAATTAAGATAAGAGTTGCAAAAATGCCCAACACAATAAAATTAAACTACTATGGCTATCAATTAGGACTGGCAATTTGCACTTAGATTCGCACACTGCATTATATTACTTTTTGCATGCTTTTATTTACCTTACAACCAACCACACACATTTGAGTTGAGCTTATGTAGCTCTTTCAGAAAAAGCTGTTATAGCGACACTGGTGGCCATTCAGTGAACAGCAGTCAGAAACGTGTTACTTCTACTTGCACTCCTGCACAACAGACAAGAAACTATACTCACAGTGAAGTTTATTCTTCATTCTTTGATTAAATTTAAATGTAGAAAAACATTTGTAGAAAATGTGATACATGCTAGTAACAAGCTAATTATTGAGTATTTAACTGCAACATGCCATAGTTATATACAGTACATCTAAACAACAATTTACTAAACTTGTTATACAAAAAATATAAATATTATTTTTAAAAATAGCAACAAACTGAACGAAAATGAAAGACAAAATGGAGATAAGTTAGGCAAAAATTTGCTAACACATTAAAATTAAACAACTCAATAGGACTGCCAATTTGCATTTAGATTCGCACACTGCATCAGATTTCTGTTTGCATACTTTTTTAAAACTTGGGCGAGACGGAATCTGCGGACGTTTTTTGCAATTTCTGCTGAGATTTTTTTTGGTAAAAATCTGCGGATTTCTGCTGAATTATTTTGGGAGTCTCATAACTAAAACCTTAATATGTGAAATATGTGTAATTTAAAAACTGAATAAATCAGATTTTACACACATTTACTCAAGTAAATAAACAGAATTAATGATGGGCTAAAAATCTGCGGAAATCTGTGGAATTCTGACCGTGTGGGCCTACTTATAACCAACCATACACTTGAGTTGAGCTTATGTAGCTCTTGTTACAATTCAGAAAAAGCTGTTATAGCGACACCAGTGGCCATTCAGTGTACTGCAGTCAGAAACATATTACGTGCACAACAGACATATGTTCACAGTGAAGTTTATTCTTCATTCTTTGATTAAATGTATATGTAAAAACAATGTTGGAAATACCTTTGCAGTGGTATATGCTAGTAACAAGCTAATTGTTATGTTCTGTAATCATTGCATATTTACCTGGATTATGCCATCGTGATAAAGTACATCTAATTTAGCAAAACTTGTTATACAAAATAATTTAGAAAAAGTATTTAAAAATAGCAACAAATTGAAGAAAAATGGCCCACAAAATCAAGATAAGTTACGCAAAAAATGCTCTAGCACAATAAAATAAAACATATAAAACCATAAACATTTGAGTTGAGCTTATGTAGCTCTTGTTACAATCCGACTGTTAAGTGTGATGTCACACGAAGGGGCTTCCGGGTCCAAGCGCTCTATGAAACTGAATGAGGAGACTCATTAAATGCTAATAATAAACATTTATAAAGCGATGTAATACTTTCGAAAAATCACGATCGCAATTGATATGTCCATGCCTAATATCCGATGGCCAGAAAATTATTAATTATTTATAAATTGTTAAAATTTTGGTATTTATGATGCAGCAAGCCCAGTGATTGTTGTGTACGCTATGACCTTATATAAAATTCACTTTAATGTGTGATATGAATAAAAAGTGATCATAAACGAATATTTTGTCAATTGGGACCCGGAAACAGTATTACATACGTCACCAACACGTCACCACTTAACAAGCGGATTCAGAAAAAGCTGTTATAGCGACACCAGTGGCCATTCAGTGAACTGCAGACAGAATCGTTTATTCTTTATTCTTATATACAGTACATCTAAATATAACAATTGAATAAACTTGTTATACAAAATAATTTAGGAAAAGCATTTAAAAATAGCAACAAATTGAAGAAAAATGGTCCACAAAATCAAAATAAGCTATGCAAAAAAGCCCTAGCACAATTTAATTAAACAACTAATTAACAATGTCACTTTGAATTTATATTTGCACACCACTTCAAATTTCAATGTTTAACTTTTAGTCATCAATCTAACACATACACATGTCCGTTTAGTTGAGTTTGCACTCCTTAAAGGGCACCTATGGTGAAAAATCTACTTTTTAAGCTGTTTGGACAGACATATGTGTAGGTATAGTGTATAGACCGTCATATTGGGGTGATATAAACACACCCAGTGCTTTTTTTTTCAATTTAACAACATAAAAACGGTGGATCAATTAGAGCGGTTTTGAGACCGACCGCAACTTGACGTAGGAGTGCAGTTCCCCCCACCCACTGAATTGATTGACAGCTGCGTATTAACATGTCTCCATAGTAAGGTATATCATCATCAAGACAGGACGTGCACAAAGCAACCAGGGATAAAAGGTCTGTTCAGTTCGCTAGGATCATCAATCATCATCAAATGTGATCAAGAGTGAGTTTTACAAGTTTAAAATGTTTTAAAACAGAGCATGTTAATGAATTACAGCCATTTACTTTATCACCACAGTCGCGTGTCAGAACAATTATAAAAGTAGACGCTTCAATCCCAGTTTGTGGACGTTAAACCAGGCTTATTTTGTACATTAATGTAACAGATATCAGATATATGCCACATTTGCGTGCAAAAAGAGTGCAAAGCTAAACTCGCGTTCTGTCTATGTGTGTGTGTGCGTGTGTATCTGTGTGTGCGTGAACTTTGTAACGACATTGTGTGTGACTCATCGTTGCAACTCTACAACTAATGCATCAAATACTCATTGGTAAAGTTCTTACTGTAGTTTTTGTCACAAACGTTACGTGAGATCTTATTCCTTCGTGTCTGTCTGTTGTCTGACGCAGCCGAGGGAGGAGATTGAGACACGCTGATAGGCACGTGGAAACGGTGGGCGTAAAGGACTAGCCTTAAAGGCGCAGTACACAAAAAAACGCTACCTGACGCTAAGAACTATAAAATAGAAACTTATGAAAGCTATAATAAATAATCTGATGGGTGTTTTGAGCTGAAACTTTACAGACACATTCTGGAGACACAAAAGACTTATATTAAATCTGGAAAAAAAGCAGTAACCTAGGTGCCCTTTAACAGAATTCTGTCATCATTAATAACAAGATTAATTCTACACAAAAATATTTTTTATATAATGTATGCATTAAAATAAATAATCAGTATTTCAGGTTTAAGACCGATAACAAAATAATATTGATTTTGCCATAATATTGCAGCTTTACCCTGTCATGAGTTTGTTTTTAGCAATAAATAATTTACTATGATTCAAAACAGTTTGGTAAGAGTTAGGATTCACTATTCACACTGACTGAAGTAACTAAATTTAATTATGTGACATAAAGGACTATAAATATAACAAAACAAAAATGATCTGATATAAAGTAAAAAAAAAAATGCCCCTGGAATTTCATTCCTGACTCTTTTTTGTGTAAAATTGAGTTTGTGTTCTTTAAATGACCATTTCCTGTTTCATTTTCTCTTTTTCTTGTTATTTGCAGTGTGAAGCGAAACGCCAAGACCACTGAGTAAGTATCTGTAGCACTTCATATTAGTTTCATTCATTCATTCTTTTCAGCTTAGTCTCTTTATTAATCTGGTGTTACCACAGAGGAATGAACCGCCAACTTATCCAGCATATGTTCTAAGCAGCGGATGCCCTTCCAGCAGTAACCCCTTCACTGGGAAACATTCACACACACTCATTCACACTACGGACTAATTAGCTTACCTAATTCACCTGTACCACATGTCTTTGGACTGTGAGGGAAACCAGACCGACACGGGGAGAACATGTAACATGTAATCTCCACACAGAAAGACCAACTGACCCAGCCGAGACTCAAACCAGAGACCTTCCTGCTGTGAGGCGATCGTGCTACCAGCTGCGCCAATGCACCCATATTAGTTTACAGTTAGTGGAAATTTTGCTCAAATTAATGTCAAGACATGATGGACAGTTATTTATTTAGGATCCTTTTAGAGATTGAGCTATTTTTAGGGCTGCATGATATTGGAAATTGCCATGATATATATTGCGATATGAATATGATTTCAGCAGATGATTTGAATATAGCTCTGGATCCATTTGGGGTGATCAAAAATAAACAAGCAAACATAAATAAATAAATAAATAAACAATGCTTTATGGGTTTTTTGGGGGGGAGTCTAACAGTGTTCAGAAATTTAACAATCAAATAACATGCTCATCATTGCATAAATAATAATAAAAAAATAAGTATAATATCTTCATCTTTCAGTCTTTAATAAATAATGTAATCCTGCGATGTGACTACTGCACAGACACACATTGCAATATCGATGCTCAAACGATATATTCTGCAGCCTTAGCTAATTTGTTTCAAAGTATTTGGGCAGCAATAATACCTTGGGGATTTTTCACCCAGCCTCTCTTACACACACACAGGTTGCCAGATTGACGACACCAACATATCAGCAGACTTATACTATAATCTGCTCAGCTAATGTTTACATTTGTAAAATTTGAATTATTTGCAAAGGCGGCATGGTGATTCACTGTGGCCTCACAGCAAGAAGGTCGCTGGTTCAAATCCCAGCTTGGCCAGTTGGCATTTCTGTGTTTGCATGTTCTCCCTGTGTTGGTGTGGGTTTCCTCCGGGTGCTCCGGTTTCCCCCACAGTCCAAACACATGATCTATAGGTGAATTGATGAACTAAATTGGCCGTAGTGTATGAGTGAGTGTGTCTGAATGAGTGTGTATGGGTGTTTCCCAGTGATGGGTTGCGGCATCCGCTGCGTAGGACATATGCTGGAATAGTTGGCGGTTCATTCCGCTGTGGCAACCCCTGATAAATAAGTGACTATGCCAAAGAGAAATGAATGAATGGATGAATTATTTGCTAATTAAAAACCACCTCATGTAGATTTTTAGAACTGAACCTGCGTCTTTTTTCCGGAGGCTGCTACTGTCCTCCAGAGGTCGCATTTTTTGGCTAAATTCGCATATATCTAAATATCTTTCATGACTGAAATGAAATACTCTGTTTTTCATCAAGGCAACCCGGGTTGCTGAAATATAATTGGGTAAACTGGCAGTGGGCTGGTTATAGAGATCAAAACAGAGACATACTTCAACGCAAAATGCACATTTTCGAAGCAGAATATCTGACTTCAGCATTGTTTTTCAGATAGACAAGTGCTACCTTAGCATGCTTGGTAGACATCTGCAAATATATTATGGTATTTGTATGATTTAGTCACCTTTATCTGATTGTATGTCACTTCTGATCTCAGTCTCCAGCTGTATCATCACCACACTATCCAGGGTAACGCCAACGAGCTGCGGAGGATGGCCGGCAATGACAGACAGAATGTGGATCCTCCTCGGCAGTGTTTACAGCCCCTCCTGATGGCAGAGCAGGCCATGGCGGGACGCTGAACAACACAAACTAGCAACCAATGGGTGAAAAACAGTCTGTGGAAACATATTTAAGGTTCACTGTAAGTTTGTTGTGTTTTTAAGCAATACTTTTGCCAAAATTAAATCTGAAAAATCTGAAAAAAAAAGTTCCAAAATCGTATTCTGTTGTTTTTTCAGTTAAACACAAAAAGAGATGTTTTAAGGAATGTTCATGCAGCGCTTTTCTATTTAAAGGGATAGTTCACCCAAAACGGAAATCATTAACTCATCCTTGTCACAAGCTTTGAGTTGTTTTCCTCTGTTGAAAACAAAAGAAGATATTTTGAAACATGTTGGAAACCAGTAACCATTGTTGTACTTTTATTTTCCTTCGCCTCAGTCCCTTATATATCAAGGGTCGACGCAGAGGAAAGAACTGCCAACTATTCCAGCAAATATTTTAGCAATGGATGCCCTTCCAGCTGCAACCCAGTACTGGGAAACACCCATACACTCTTGAATATGGCCAATTTTCTTTTCAGCTTAGTCCCTTTATTATTCTGGGGTCGCCACAGCGGAATGAACCGCCAACTTATCCAGCATATGTTTAACGCAGTTGATGTTTTACGTCCAGCTGCAACCCATCAGTGGGCATGCACACTAATTCACACACATACACTATGGACAATTTAGCCTACCCAATTCACCTACAGCGCATGTGTTTGGATGCCAACTGATCCAGCCGGGGCTCGAACCAGCAACCTTCTTGCTGTGAGACGATGGTGCTACCCACTGCTCCACCAAGACGCCCTTCAGTCTCGTTTTGACCACCGAATATGAAGAAATACCAGTGTTAAAATGGTTGCTTTACCAATATAGAATCGGTTAATTCCTACTCAAGACTACAGCAACAATGTAATGGGAACATGATTTGTTTTATCATATTTGGCACTCCTATTAAAGATTGTGTGCGGTGTCATTTAAGTAGTTTGAGGTAGAAATATACAGTAAAACGATTTGGATTCAGTAATTCTTATTTTCACCAATATATCAGTGTGAATCACCATTAGTCTGTATAGTTTAATGCAAATTACACTTCACTTTTGTGAATGGTGTACACAATAATGTCCTTACCTGTCCAAAATAAAAAGATCCATCAACAAACCTTTCCAGCTTTGTGTGCTTGTTTTCTGTCTCTGTTTGCCTTTCTGTTTTCTATGTTCAGATATATTCTGATTATTTAGGGCTACACTACACTGTCAGCCTATTCCTCAACTGTAGAGACGCCAAAAAAGTAAATCTCCTGGGCGCTGCCATTGTTCAAATTTAGAGCCAGGAGTCTGCGCAGTAGCGATCACTGGTGGGAAGCGGGGTAACAAAATCCCGCCTAAACTTCCTCAGACCCAAACACATCACAATCATGAGACCACAGCCCGTTTTAACAGCGTCAAATTACAAAATAAAATATATTAGAAAAGAACTACATAAGATGAAGGTAGAATTTGGTAAAATGTGTAATTTAGATGGTTTTTTTTTCATTTGGAGGCCATTCCTTTAGTTTACAGAGAGCGCTGCACTGGTACGTCCTAAAGCCCGCCATCGCTGTTGTTGCTAGAAGGGATACAGCTGAGGCCAGAAGTTAACGAGAATTATTTATATTATTTATTAAATTACATATTACATTGTATTTTATTAGCGTCTACCCCAACCCTCACAATAATATAAAAGGCTAATTACAGTTGTATAGTGTCAAAAATATGCTATGTTGATGTGAGTATCAGCAGCTGTATCCCATCTAGACTTTACAGGCCAGAGGGCGCTCGATCGCAACAAGTTTTATGGAAAGTAATCAGAGCCAAAAGTCATTAAATAAATAATTTGTTTCAAAGACTGCACATTTTGAGCGTGTGACGAGTCGTATCAATACAAATCTGGCAAATAACTCGAAATAAGTGTAAAAAGAAAACAAAAATATGATTGCAACGTAAAGGCTAGGCTACTAAAATTGGCAGTTATTAAATATATAGTTTACTTATCTTAATCCTAGTATTAATTATTTTATTTCCAATGTTTTGAGCCTCTCAAGTATATATATATATTCAGAAACATAATGAGAACCACAGTTAAGGGTAACCACTGACATCCATAAGAATATTTTTAGCACTATGGAAGTCAATAGCATTATTATTTGGTGTTACTTTACGTCTGAAGCAAAGGAAAGGTAAGTAATATAAATTGTGACAAAATTCAATTTGTTTGGGTGAAGCATCCCAATTTTGAATGTGCCAAAGTTCATGTGAATATGGTAACATCCCACTTTAATTCTTAATATGCACAAAATTAAATTAGCGCATACTTAAAGTAGGCTACACCTAAACTTTTACATGCAATGTGTTGTCTTACATATTAAAAACCCATAGATATATACACTAGATATCAAATAGGGACCCTGAGCCTGCGTCAATAGCGCCGCCACATTGGTACAGTGCTCCTAAGACAAACGTCATTCAACCGCACTAGTCAAGACAGTGTGCCCATGTGAAGATGCTGGACTTTAGCGCTGTGTATGGGTGTAATAACGAGCAAACAAAGAAAACAAAGCACAAAGTCATTACATTTCATAGGTAAGATTTCTTTTTTTATGTTTTTGTATGTTATGAACTTTTGTGCTTAACAAGTAACGTTATTGATGATAATACAGTCTCTTACTGCAGTGACCATAAGGCAAAGTAGCACCAACTCGCACTCAATTCTAAGCTTATGCTAGTTTTGTTGACTAAAATAAGCAAACAATGTTATGAAATATGACAAGACACGGCGCTGCCAGAAACTTGTATTATTGTCAGCTAAGTGAACGAGTCGGAGATTCAATCACAAAAGAATCACTCCCTCCGTCAGAATGAGAAGTGAAGCAGGAGAGGGGGGTGGGGGGGGGATGGATTAGATCAAATGAAACAGGGAAGGAGGTTAATGCATTTCCATGCACACAAACTCTCACTCTTTGTCAGGAATGCCCGTGCGGTCATCCATCAATGTAGAAAAGTGATGTAAAATTATAATATTTCGTAATTTTAAAAAATATTTGCATACGGGCCACCGGGGAAAACTAACGATCATAGATATATGTGCATTTCCCTGCTTTGGATGGCCACAGTCCTCCACTTCACCTTGATCCTGCATTCATTTCAAAGGAGCGCTACCCTGTACTAAAATGGCGGCTCTATTGACGCATTCCTTCTAATAGACAACAGTAGGGTAGGCGACATCTAATGTATATATCTATGTTAAAAATTCTCTGAGAGTTATGATGTTATATGAGTGATGAGTTATGATGTATTAAAGTCAGCAGAAGTGAACGTTCAGTGCTAACATGTTCACAAAAATGGCAGTTTTTATGAAAATATGGCGTATTCATGACCACAGCAATTTTATTGAATAACTACTGCACTTCTGCTTTTAAAAGGCAACTGTATTAATATTTAGCCAAAAATTTCAACATTACAAATATGTTTTTTTCATGTACACTACATACGGAAAGTATTGATAGCGCTTCACTTTTTTCCACATTTTTTACATTACAGCGTTATTCCAAAATTGATTCAATTCGTTTATTTCCTCAACATTCTACACACAATCCCCCATAATGACAATGTGAAAAAAGAGTGTTTGAAATGTTGTACATTTATTAAAAATAAAACTGCTGTAAAATCACATGTACATCAGTATTCAACAGGCTTTGCTCAATATTTGTTGATGCACCTTTGGCAGCGATTACAGCCTCAAGTCCTTTTTAATATGATGCCACAAGCTTGGCACACCTGTCTTTGGGAATTTTTGCCCGTTCCTCTTTGCAGTACCTCTCAAGCTCTATCAGGTTGGATGGGAAGCGATGTTGTACAGCCAGTTTCAGATCTCTTCACAGGTGTTCAATAGGATTTAGGTCTGGGCTCTGGCTGGGCCACTCAAGGACATTCACTGAGTTGTTGTGAAGCCATTTCATTGATATTTCGGCGGTGTGCTTTGGGTCATTGTCCAGCTGGAAGATGAACCGTCACCCTAGTCTGAGGTCAAGAGCACTCAGAAGCAGGTTTTCATTCAGGATGTCTCTGTACATTGCTGCATTCATCTTTCCCTCTATCCTGACTAGTCTTCCAGTTCCTGCTGCCGAAAAACATCCCCACAGTATGATGCTGCCACCACCATGCTTCACTGTAGGGATGGCATTAGCCTGTTGATAAGCAGTGCCTGGTTTTCTCCAAACATAACACCTGGCATTCACTCCAAAGAGTTTAATTTTAGTCTCATCAGACCAGAGAGTTTAGTTTCTTATGGTCTGAGAGTCCTTCAGATGCGTTTTGGCAAATCCCAGGTGGGAAGTGGCTTCAGTCTGGCCACTTTACCATACAGGCCTGATTGGTGGATTGCTGCACAGATGGTTGTCCTTCTGTAAGGTTCTCCACAGAAGAAGTTTAGAGGAGCTAAGACAGAGTGACCATCGCATTATTGATCACCTCCCATAAGGCCCTTCTCCCCTGATCACTCAGCTTCGATGGCCGGCCAGCTTTAGGAGGAGTCTTAATGGTTCCAAACATCTTCCGCTTACGGATGATGGAGGTCACTGTGCTCATTGGAACTTTCAGAGCAGCAGAAATGTTTCTGTAACCTTCTCCAGCCTTGTGCCTCGAGACAATCCTGTCTCGGAGGTCTACAGACAATTCCTTTGTCTTCATGCTTGGTTTGTGCTTTGACATGCACTGTCAACCCTGAGACCTTATATAGACAGGTGTATGCCTTTACAAATCATGTACAATCAACTGAATTGACCACAGGTGAACTCCAATGAACTGCTGAAACATCTCAAAATCAGTGGAAACAGAATGTACCTGAGCTCAATTTAGAGCCTCACGACAAAGGCTGTGAATACTGATGTACATGTGATTTTCAGCTTTTTTATTTTTAATAAATTTGCAACAATTTAAAAATTCTTTTTTTTCACATTGTCATTATGGGGGATTGTGTGTAGAATGTTGAGGAAATAAATGCATTTAATCCCTTTTGGAATAAGGCTGTAACATAAAAAATGTGGAAAAAGTGAAGCGCTATCAATACTTTCCAGATGCACTGTATGGCAGCCCCCTCCCCATTATCAACATGCACCCCTTGGAAATAAAGTAGAAATTAGTTGAGTGAAAGCATGATAGTTTGTTTAATTGGTGCTCAGAGAAAAGCATTGAGGCCATGGCAAGAAGATAACATATCCAGCATCCAGTTGACCACATAAACATGCTTTATTTCAACATCCAAAATAATTAAAAACATCTCGAAATACTATACATGTACAAAATAAGTACAGATCCTTTGATGGAACCAATGGAAGGGTCTATCTCTTCTGCATTTTTCCCTTTTTTTTTTTTTAAAGTTTTGGCCGCCTCATTTCAGTTTTTATAAGAAACCTTTCACTGAAAACAAATCAAACAAACTCAAAACAGAATAGGAAAGAGATGTGCATTGCATTTGGAAAGCAGTAATTAAATCTGGACACAAGGGGGAGCTGCGGCATGTACATATAAACGTATCTATGAAGGGGAAATGGAAGTTAGACGAACTGGCAATCAATCCATCCACTTAACCCATACAAGATTAAGTGCAAATCGACAGTAACCAACCCTAAACTGCTGTTTAATCCTCTTCTACTGACACTAAGAGCAATCACATTGACATCAAGACATTCTGTCGACATTTAGCACCAAAAAAAAGGTCCCGAAAGGGTAAACGACAGTATAAAATGCTTGTTTTTTTCCTCAAACACAAACACACCACTGACAGGACCCTTGAAAGTAAGTAGCACCTTTTTTATATCTGTTAATAATCGTTTACTTCGCTTCTATAAAAACACCGCCCTCGTTTCCCGCCCAAAAATGCACTTTTTTTTGTCCTGAGGTAGCCTTATATCAAGATGACGTCGTACCATTGACTATCTGTGTGATGTTTTGAAGGAACAAAGACACTCGGCTGTCGTTTGTCATATTTATTCAACACCAGAGAATGGTACATTAGCATTTGCTTGTTTTTCATTGTCCTTTCGCAGCAAAAACGGCAAAGAAAGTCTCCAAGTTTTTCTTTGGACTCCGGGGGGGCGGCTCGGGGCGTTTATATTATATAATATTTTCTTGTTGACGCAAATGATTCTCGCTAAGTGTCCGTGATAATGATGTCGTGGTCCTCAGTTTTGTTGTTTTCTCGAGATGGGAATCACAGCATAGCACCGTCCTCAGGGATTCTGGTTTAAGCACATGGACCGATTGCAGCCGAATAAGAGTTCGGGCTTTATTATTGTTATTATTACCATTTTTTATTTTTTCGTGAACAGGAAAAGATTTGAAGATGACTGCTAGAAAAAAAAACAGCAAAGTCATGTCCAGATTTTTCTTTTTACAAGAAGCAGACTGGGCCAACTTCTACGCCGAATTCCTGATTGGGAGCACCAATGTCCATAGGAGCGATGTCAATGATTGGCAGACGAGATGTTTTCGTTGTCTTATAGTCAATGACTGTCTTGCCCCATGTGCCAGTGTGTGACTGTGAGGGAAAAAAAGAGACAAAATGACAAATTAATGAACAGCAGATTAATAGGGTGTATTACAGAAACTTTCTTATCTTACAGGCCCTTAGCCAGCCTATTAAGGGGGGGGGGGGGTCTTTTCTCTAAAAGTAAACCTTTATTTTTTGCATTTTTCCCCCACATTTTTTCTTTGATTAAGAAGTTTAAATACAGCATTCTGGTGACTTTTTATTAAATATTTAGTGCTGGATTAGCTTGTCTTCTGGAATCATCTGCATGTTTTTTTCACAGTAAAAAAATTATGACTAATTATTGTGCTAATTTTGTCAGTCCAAACACACACTACATGTTATTTTTTAATTTTTATGGGGACTTCCCGTAGAAGTAGACATACTGTTGAAGTCAGAATTATTAGCCCCCCTGAATTATTAGCCCCCTGTTTATTTTTCCCCGTTTTCTGTTTAACAGAGATTATTTTCAGCACATTTCTAAACATAATAGTTTTAACAACTCATTTCTAATTAATAAATTTTATCTTTGCCATGATGACAGTAAATAATATTTGACTAGATATTTTTAAGACACTTCTATACAGCTTAAAAGTGACATTTAAAGGCTTAACTAGGTTAATTAGGGTAATTAGGCAAGTTATTGTATTATGATGGTTTGTTCTGTAGACAATCGGAAAAAAAATTGCCTAAAGGGGCTAAAATTTTTGTCCTTAAAATGGTGTTAAAAAATAAAAACTGCTTTTAATCTAGCCAAAATAAAAGAAATCAGACTTTCTCCAGAAGAAAAAAATATTATCAGACATACTGTGAAAATTTCTTTGCTCTGTTGAACATTATTTGGGAAAAAGAGAAAAAAAATCAAAAGGGGGCTAATAATTCTGACTTTAACTGTATTTCGATATTCAATAATGCAATATGTTTTAATAATCAATATGCACAATATTGATGACAATTATGTTATCTTTTAGAGTGCTTTTTAAATATATTCAGATTGTATTAGTGGTTGTCCATCACAACACCACATGCTTGAATATTTAATAGGTGATTTATATTCAAACACATTATTCTTCAAACATTTTCATATAATATGGGATGCGAAATTTTTACTTCGGTTTTTTGTTTGTTAACACATGTTTAATGCTTATAGTAAATATGTATTTATTCATTTAGCACTTTACATGTGTTTGGCTGTAAAAGCACACCTACAGGTGTTTCTCTAAACAGGCGCAAGTCACATTTTCTCCAGGTCATAATTTATTTTATTTTAATTAATTTTGTCTAAAAACAAATAATTAGACCCATCCAATTTCATCTGGAATGTGTCCCAGACCACCTTCTGAAGTTGTCCGAGCGATTGGATTTATATCTGATCAGAATAAAACAAATGAAGTGACCAGGTGTAAACAGTCTCAAAAACACAGACGTGACGGGATTAGCGCCTTTTGCTGTGAAGTGACAGCTGACGGCTGAGGACTCTGCTTGGTAGTAAAGCCTTCATAGGACAGTTATTTTCAAAAACTTTAATGGCAAAAATAGAGAATGGGAGGTCATGGGACAAATCAATAATACCCAATATACAGGATGTCCCGGCTAATTCTGCCAGTTAGTCTAGAACAGGGGTGCCCAAACTTGGTCCTGGAGAGCTTGTGTGCTGCAAAGTTTAGTTCCAACCCCAATTAGACACACCTGAACTAGCTAATCAAGCTGTTTCTAGGTATACTAACTTCCAGGCAGGTGTGTTGAAGGAAGTTGGAGCTAAACTATGCAGGACACCGGCCCTCCAGGACCGAGTTTGGGCACCCCTAGTCTAGAACCTCATGGTAGCGACAGATTCTCATCTGTTAGGAAGTAACGTTAGCCTTAACATTTTTGGCAGTCTTTTTGAACATATGTTCAATATTTTGCTGCCTGCTTTCTCTTCTGTCCCTCTTTCTCGTTTCGACCCGTTACTCAGTATGGATGGATTCAAACATGACCGCTCGATGGGTTATGTCAGATGGGTTATGTCACGTGACTCGCGACATATTATTGTGGCTTTGAGGCTCTATGGGATTCTAATTACTGGCCATAGTTATTTAAAATTGCACTTTATTATAAAGTATATATATTTAATATATATTTTTAATTACATAAAATAATTAAAAGGACAAATTCTGGACCTTTTTATCCATGGGGGGTGAGTCAATCAAAGCCCACGAACCCCCCCTGGCTACGGGCATGTCTTAGGTCTTCAATTAAAGTAACACTCCACTTCTTTTTGGAAATAGGCTCATTTTACACCTCTCCTAGAGTTAAACAGGTGAGTTTTATCTTTTTTTTTATCCATTACATCGATCTCCAGGTCTGGCAGGAGCACTTTTAGCTTAGCATAGATCATTGATTCAGATTAGACCGTTAGCATCTTCCTCAAAAAAGGGTTTCAATATTTTACTTACTTTAAGCCTGACTTTTCTGTAGTTACATCATATACTTAAACTGACAGAAAATGAAAAGTTGTCATGTTCAGTGTCACAGGAATTGAACATTAATCAAAAGCTGATATTATTTGGAAAGTTCTCAACTTTGCTTACGAATATATAAACATGGAATGAGCAAAAGTTGATGAAAATATGTCCGCAATGTCAAGCATTAGTAATAATATAAATTAATCTAACATCTACACGGTTCCACAAGAGTCTTTCTACCATTAAACTTCTTTGCTCTTCATTTTTAATTATTAATAAATACAATCTCATTGTTGGACCTTGGCATTTTTTTCACATTAACGTTCAATTAATTAAAAGTTATGACAGCTGTTGGGTTGGTTTAAAGCAGGGGTGTCCAAACTCGGTCCTGGAGGGCCGGTGTCCTGCAGATTTTAGCTCCAACTTGCCTTCACGGATGTTTCTAGCAAGCTGAGAGCTTTATTAGCTAGCCCAGGTGTGTCTGAATGGGGCTGGAACTAAACTCAGAAGGACATCGGCCCCCCAGGACCGAGTTTGGACACCCCTGCTCTAAAGTTAAGACGATTTTATTGATTTTTTTGTCAAGGTAATGTTAGAAACCAGTAACCATTGACATCTATAGTAGGAAAAACAGATACTATGGAAGTCAATAGTTACAGGTTTCCAACATATTTCTAAATATCTTCCTTTGTGTTCAACACAAGAAATAAATTTGTGAAGGAGAGTAAATGATGAGGAAATTTTCATTTTTGGGGAAATATTTTCTTTTAATGATTGTGGATTTAATTAATTTATTGCTCTTTAGATATTTATTTCTGATTATACTTCAAATGGTTTGCTTATTTGTAAAAAATTTGTATAATAAACAAAATATGAAGGGACTCTTATCTTAAAAAAATGTATTGACTCTTATCCAAAAAAAGCCAATGAACGAATCTTATAAGAAAAAAAATTGTTGTCATTCACCTTCTCCTCCCAACCCTTTACTAGTTTCTTACTTCTGTTAAACACAAAAGTAGATATATTAAAAATGACTTCCATTGTAGTTTTATTATGAGAGTTGATGAGTCCCAGCAACCAACATTTTTCAAAATATCTCCTATAATGTCATTGTTTTAAGCTCTTTTTATCACTCTCTTGCTGCTTTTGGACTGAAAAGCTGTTTTAGGGCATGAAAAGCTGAAAGAACCTCAACAATTTATAACCACCTCAGTAAGAGTAAATGATGAGGTCATTTTCATTTTTGGGTGAGCTAACCCTTTAAGTAAGAGGTGGTAATATGAGAATAAATCGTAATGTTTAGCTCACCGTGCAGCCGTCCTCGCTGACTCTGTATGTGAAGCGGCTGTTGCCCTCCGCTCTGATCTCGATGTCGTTGGAGCCCTGCAGGAGCAAAGCCTTCTTCAGGTTGCCCGAGGTCTCGTCCATGTAGGCGATGCTGTTCTTGCAGTGGTAGGTGATGTTCTGAGAGGCTTCGTTGGACATCAGGCGCATGAAGGTCAGCTGGATGTTCACATCCTCTGGATCAGAGCCATCGCTGCCATACTGGAACTATAGACAGAGGATACAACATCATTACTGGCTAATAACACTGATAACATTCATTCAATTTCCTTCAGCTTAGTCTCTATTTCAGAAGTCGCCACAGCGGAGTGAACCGCCAACTTTTCCAGCATATATTTTACAGCTTCCAGCTGCAACCCAGTACTGGGAAACACCCACACACACTCATTTACATACACACTCAAACACTACGGCCTATTTAGTTTATCCAATTTACCTATAAGCACATGTGTTTGGACTGTGGGGGAAACCGGGAAACTCACAGGGAAGACATGCAAACTCCACACAGAAATGCCAACTGGCCCAGCTGGAACTCGAACCAGCGACCTTCTTGTTGTGAGGCGACAGTGCTAACCACTGAGCCACTGTGCCACCCCTAAAGACGTATTATAAAAAGCTAATATAAAAAATTGTGCATTTATTTCTCCAACTGTATCTCCAAGTTGACGTACCTGGAAGCCATTAGGCATGGACTCTCCAAACCAGACGTGTTTCTTCTCTCTGATGTTCTTGCTGGTGTACCAGTTCTTCTTGGGAATGTCAGAATGATATGGGCTGACGCAGGTCTCGCCAGTCTCCATGTTGCAGAACACCTTGATGGCATCCAGAGGAGAGCCCTGGTTGGGATCCACCCAGTAGGAACCTTTGGATTAAAAACGCATTTAAAACATTGTTATCATAACATAATAATAACGTTACATTGTGCAATAGTGAGTGTGCTTCATGCTGGTGAGTGGGCTTAACAAACCACTCTGTATGTGCATAATTATGTGTGTGTGTGTACAGGAGAAGTTAGAATTATTAGCCCCCTGTATATTCCCCCCCCCAATTTCTGTTTAGCAGAAAGATTTTTTTCAGCACATTTCTAATCATAATAGTTTTAATAACTCATTTCTAATAACTGATTTCTTTTATCTTTGTCATGATGACAGCACATAATATTTGACTAAATATTTTTCAAGATGCTAGTATTCAGCTTAAAGTGACATTTAAAGGAGTAATTAGGTTAATTAGGCAAGTCATTGTACAACAGTGGTTTGTTCTGTAGACAATCGAAACTTAATTGCTTAAGGTAAACAATATTTGGAAAATATTTTGGAAAAAAATAAAAATTCACAGGAGGACTAATAATTCTGACTTCAACTGTATGTATTAAACACGCTAAACTAATTTAGATTTGTCAAGGCACCTTTATTTTGTTGCTCTCTGGGGATTTTAAGTGCTTATTTTATCCTTATTTTTTAGTGCCATTGAATAAAAGCATTCGCTAAATGAAAAAATGCAAAGGTGACACTTGACCACAACCAGTCATACGGAAACTATGTAATAATGTAACGTAATATAAAGTGTATTTATATAGCGCATTTATCATGTATGACCATACACACAAAGGGCTTCACAATCATGAGGGGGGTCTCTCCACACCACCACCAGTGTGCAGCATCCAGTTGGACGAAACAAGACAACAGCGCCAGAGCGCTCACCACACACCAGCTATTGAGACAACGATAGAGCCAATTCAGTGGATGGGGATAATTGGGAGGCCATGATGGGTAAGGGTCAATAGAGGGAGTTTGGCCAGGACACCAGGGTTACACCCCTACTCTTTTTACCAGAAGTGCCATGGGATTTTTAATGACCACAGAAAGTCAGGACCTCGGTTAAACATCTCATCCAAAAGACAGCACTCACTGACAATAGTGTCCGATTCACTTTACTGGGGCATTAGGACTCACACAGACCGCAGGTTGAGTGCCCCCTGCTGGCCTCTCTAACACCACTTCCAACAGCAACCTAGTTTTCCCATGTGGTCTCCCATCCAGGTACTGACCAGGCTCAGCCCTGCTTAGCTTCAGTGAGTAATGGGCAGTTCCAAAAACTGAATGAATAGTCTTTCCATTTCTATATGATTACAAGTTTGTATCTATTATAGATACAGCCATTTTAAAACCTGAGGATTTAAAATAAATCTAAATATTCAGGAAAAAAAACTTTAAAGTTGGCTAACTTAAGTTCTTAGCAATGCATATTACTAATCAAAAATTACATTTTGATATATTTTACAGAAAGAAATTAACAATTTATTCATGGAATATAATCTTTACTTAATATTCTAATGATGATCAAATATAAATGGATAATTTTGACTCATTTCATGGATTTTTTTGGGCTATTCCCACAAATATATCCATGCAAGAGAAGTTTAGTGTTGTATTTTATTAATTTATTTTTTCCCCATTTTATTTTATCTCTTTTATACTTTCTTTCTTTCCATCCGTCCTACCTACCACCCTTTTCACTTCCTTTTTCTTTTTTTCTTCATACATTCCTTGCTTGTTTCCTCTTTCTTGCTACTTTCCTTTCTTTCTTTTTCCCTGCATTCTTTTCTTTTCTTCCTCCCTTCTTTCTACCTTGCTTCTTCCTCCTTTCTCAATTACCTTTCTTTCATTTGTTTTTGTGAATTGTGGGTACATTACATAGATTTCCATTTTTTTAATACTGTACAAACTGTATTTTCTATTGGCCTAACTCCACCCTACACCTAAACCCAACCCTCAGCGGAAACTATATACAGTTTTACTTTCTGAAAAAAAGCTCATTCTGTGTGATTTATAAGCTTTTTGTTCAGCAATGCCCTCATATTTCACCACCTTCTTGTAATACCTGTGTCATACCTATGTCATTATCCAGATTTGCATCCTGATATGTCACAAAAACTAACCATAACAAAGAACATATTTCCAAATCTTGAAACAACAACAAAAAAAGCAAATGATAAGATGTGAAAGCGAGCTATATCTGGATCTCCAAAAGCTTACCGCTCTTCCATTCTGGGTGGCACATCCTGAGGTCGCGGCACATGCGGGCGGGGTTGGCTTGGGTTCCTTCGGGGCTGCGGATGTTCTCGATCTTCTGGCTCAGAGATTTAAGGCTGGTGTCGACCTCAGAGTCGCGGTCACGAACGCTGGCGTCATCGGCTCTGTAGCCTCCACGGAGAGGATCGGGACCCTTCTCCTGCTGTGGCATGGGCAGGAAGGGCTCACCAGGACCGGCTGATCCTGGAGGGCCTGGGGGTCCAGGAAGACCAGGAGCACCCTACAGCAAAACAAAAATTTTTTCATCCCAATTTCTGTTTAACAAAACTTTAAGACATTTCTAAACTTAATTGTTTTAATAACTCATCTCTAATAACTGATTTCTTTTATCTTTGCCATGATGACAGCACATAATATTTGACTAGATATTTTTCAAGACACTAGTATTCGACTTAAAGGCTTAACTAGGTTAAAAAGGTTAAAGTTAGGGTAATCAGGCAAGTCATTGTATAACAGTGGTTAGTTCTGTAGACAATTAAAACAACTATTGCTTAAGAAGGATAATAATATCGACCTTAAAATAGTTTTTAAAATTTAAAAACTGCTTTCATTTTTGGTTAAAACTTAACTTTTAAAGTTAAAAGCTTAACTTTTATTAATGGTCTATAGCAGGGGTGCCCAAAACTGGGTTCTGAAGGGCTGGTGTCCTGCTAAGTTTAGTTCCAACCCCAATCAGATACACCTAGGCTAGCTAATCAAGCTCTTACTAGGCTTTCTAGAAACATCTGTGCAGGTGTGTTGAGGCAAGTTGGAACTAAAATCTGCAGGACACCAGCCCTCCAGGACAGAGTTTGGGCACCCCTGGTCTATAGAAACCAATGTTTCTTGAGGTAAAAAAAGTAATAACAAACTAAATTGGTGTATATTTTTACAGCAAAACAACAAAATAATGAGAAAAGTCACATCAAAATAATTAATTTTAGGCTGTAATAATCAGAAATTTTTCTCGCAAAATCCAGCAGGGACTATTTGAGCACTGAGCAGACAAAAAACAGCCACATAAAGTATTGTAAAAGCCTTGTGACTGTATTCGATTGCTGGTTGATGAGCTGGAAAAGCAATGAAAACCAGCCTGACCATTAAAATAAGCAAAACTAACTTATAAGCAAGCAAATAAGCTAAATAATATCCTTATAATCCATGACTTAAACAAAAATATATAAAATTCCCAGACTTTGAATGTCTGGAATAGACTTTTTAAGCTTCCATTATATTTCAGAAATTATCCATGCAAACTTGTATATATGTACATTATTATAACCTGAAAGTGATCAAAGTGATGATTTCAAACTTACAGCAGGTCCCATTTCTCCAGAGCGACCACGTGGTCCAGGAGGTCCAACGGGTCCAGGTACACCATTCATACCATCCTTACCAGGAGAGCCATTGGAGCCGGATGGTCCCTGTGAAGAAAAAGGAAATTATTGGAGTATCAGAATTAACACTTCTGTTCCAAAGCACTGCAGACTTGAAATATGTTATCTATTTTTATGGTTCTTTTTTGTAGCTCTTGGTCAACATTTATCATCATAGTTTAGAAAAGAGCAGCATGAACTTTCTGCTGAACATCTATTCTAGTCTTCCATGAACTAATGAAAGTTATATGAGATGACAATACTTGAGAGTGAAAATGTAACTGCAGTACTTTCATGTAAAGTGATTTACTGTATACTTAATAGCAAATATCAACAGCTAGATTGTTTATATGCTGCATAAACAACTATAAATGGAATAAAAATGAGCATAACAATGATCATATAGCTCTCACACTTAAAAATAAAGGCTCATTATTGCTTAAAGGGATATTTCATCCCAAATTGAATATTCTGTCATTGTTTACGCATCATTCACACGTTTAAGTTTGTTTCTCCTGTTGAACACAAAAGGAGATATTTTGAAAAATGTTGAAAACCGGTAACCATTGATTTCCATAATATTTATCTTATATTTATAATGTCAATGGTTACTGGTTTCTAACATTCTTAAAAATATCTTCTTTAGAAAAATGCAACTCATAAAGGTTTGGAAAAACATGAGGGTGAATATATAATTAATAAATGTTCATTTTTAGGAAAACTAATCTTTAAAGGAACCAAAAGTTGTTCTTTCATGACAGCTTAATGTGATTATTAGACATGAAAAGTTTAAGATTGTAAACATTAACATCATATTTCTCTGTAGAGCTGCTTTAAAACTGTGTACAGTGAAACACACCATACAAATAAATTAAAGATAAAACACTAGATGTTATACTTACACGAGGTCCGGCAGGGCCAGTGGCTCCGGCAGGTCCTTGTTCACCAGAGGTTCCCTAAAATCATTCCGAAAGCATTAAAAATAAGTAAAAATGCAGTACTATGCAAAAGTCTATCTATCTAAAAGCTATGGAGAAAGTGCAGGGTCATTACTTTTGGGCGAACTATACCTTTAATATACAAACAGAAAATATAGGAAATATGTACATAATATTCACAAAAAATTACTTAAAAAGTCTAGCTTTAGATGTCTGTTTAATATGACCTCTTTATAATCTTTCTGTTTCTCTCCAGGTGAATCTCATACTGCCTATAATATTGCCTATACTCTATATAACATTCAGGTCTGGACTCTGTGCAGGCCATTTCATGACTGTCTTTGTTTCCAGATATAATTTCATTGCATTAGCAGTGTGTTTGGGATCATTATCATACTGAAAAATAAAACTATTACAAATTAGATGGTTTCTAGTAGGAATAACACAACAAATTAAAACCTGTCTGTACTTTTCAGCATTCACAATCCCATCAATTCAGCCAATATTGACACCACCTCTGGCAGAAATGTAGATCAAACCAAGACAGAAACTTCCATCCATTCTTCCATCTTTCTCAAACTCTTTCTTTCATTTGTCTTAAACAATTAGACCCAAAATTTTCAACTAGAACACATATTTTCTGGTTGTATTTTAATAAAGAGAATGAGAAGTAATATATAATGCCATTATAATCTTACTAAAACAACAAATGTAAATAGGGGCCCAAGACTTTTGCACAGTACTGTACATACAAAAACAAAAAATGTGAGAAACTGATGAACAGCTGTGTATCCAGAGTGTGTGACTGTGATTTAATGCTCACGTACAGGAGGTCCAGGAACTCCAGGCATGCCAGAGAGACCGCGGTGTCCCTTCATGCCTCTCTCTCCAGCCTCTCCAGCCTCGCCCCTGTCCCCACGAGGACCTGCAGGACCCTGCATGAACAGACAACACAATCGATGAGGGGTGCATTTCCGAAACCATCATTAGCCAAGTAAGCTTGCAAGTTAAGTCTTTAAAATGTAAGTATATAATTTAATGTTTCCCAAATGCATCGTTCCAATGAACATTCGCAAACGTATGGGGTTGCAACTACTCCTGTGTAGTTAGAAGCAGAGATCCTGGTTGTGTTCTATTCCCAGTTATCCCCCCTATGCTCTGATCATTTTGAACATTCCAACACCCATTTTAAATGATTAATAATAAAAAACAAACAAACTGTTGAATAAATAATAAATTCATACCAGGCCTCCACGAGCACCAGCAGGACCAGAAGGACCAGCAGGACCAGAAGGACCCTGAGAGGAAGGGAGAGAAAAAATACAAATCAGAACTTTTAATATACTGTATGCAATGCATGACACTTCAAGTTTATTTTTATTTTGCACAAATGTAATTTATTCACTATGCCAGCACTTTTAAACATTACTAAAAATGTTAAATAATAATAAATAACATAAAAATTATATTTATTACCTTATAAAAATTGTAATAACTTAAAATTTAATTAAAATATTACTAAAATAACTAATGAATACTTTTTAAAAAGACACAAAAAATAATCAAAACTTTTGTATGGAGACCAACTATTAATTAGTGGCTTATTACAAAGAAATTATTAAGCTTTTGGCTGTTTATTAGTACTTATAAAAGTACATATTCTCCATGATCTCATTCTACAACCCTAATCCTACACAATACCTGAACCCAACTACTACCATAATAAGTATAATTAAGAAGCCAGTTAAGAAATTACTGAGCAAGAAATTAAAGTTAATGGTTTGTTAAGAATTGTACCTTAAAATAAAACATGATTAAAACAAAACAATAATCAAAATGAAAAGATATAAGAAATGTAAAAATAAAACCTTTTATCAACATATGATTGACACAGCTAAAGTGGCTTCTTTTGGAATGGTTACATGTGCTTACTTGTTTACAGTATTTGGATGTACATTTTCAAAAATACACATAGGGGCTTTTAAACATTATTGGTCATTTTAGAGATAATTTGGGTGTTAAAAACTTACAGCCTCTCCACGATCTCCAGTCTTTCCAGATGGACCCAGAGGACCGGGGGCTCCGGGAGCACCAGGGGCACCAGGAGGACCACTGTTTCCAGACTCACCACGGTCTCCCTAAAGTTGCAGAACAGTGATGCTTTAAATTGAAAGCTCTTGCATGTCTACATGTACATATTGATAGGCATTCATTTAATATTTAAGGAGGAATAAAAAAAAACCAAGGGAGAGCGATTGTAGAGTATTATTGACTGTACACTATTTGATAATCAGGTTTTTAATAGTTATCATCATGTAAGGACATAAAGGTTTAGGTATAGTTGCTGTACTTGCTTATTTCATGTTGCATATTTTTTAATGTTACGTAAGATGATGGATAATTATAAATGTAATTATGCTGGTATTTTGTAGATATTTGTTAGATTATATTAAAATAATAGATTTTTAATACATATTTGATAACCATGTTTTTTAATAGTTATCATCATGTACGAATGTAAACATTTAGGTAAACTTATTGCACTGGCTTTTTTAATGATGCATAGTTTTATCTGTTATGGAAGATGATGGATAATGTTCAATGTAATTATGCTGGTATTCTGTAGATGTATTATATTTGTAATTTTTTAATATATGTTTTAGATTATAGTAAAATTATAGATTTATATGTGTAAGTATATTTTATTAACATGACCAATATGCAGACAAAAGGATCCTTGTAGCAAGTTATTTATGTGTTACATTGCAGTATTTAGCTGCATGCATAATAATTACATTTTAGGAAAATGTATATTTAAAGAAATAAATTAAACAGAATATAAAATGGGTGTAATTTCACCATATTCTTTATTAGGATTTAAAAGGGACTCACTATGGTAAAAAAATAATGTTTCATAATAAGTCAATTTAATATAGACTTGTTTTATCTAGCAAAGAAATACACACATTATATTAAATGTTATATAATAATGTTAAATAATGTTTTATATTTTTTTAAAGGTGCAAAGTATGAATAGCCATTGAATTAAATGCATATTTGTGTGCATAATAATTCTAAAACAATTCATAATTACAAAATGCTTTTTCATATTGATTTAATGCATAATAATTGAAACAATGTTCAATATTTTGTATATTTTTTAGTGTTGGACGCGATTAATCGCATCCAAAATAAAAGTTTATTTTGACATAAGTGTGTGTACTGCCTATATTTATTATATATGCATATATTTGAGAAAATGTTTAGTTGTATTTACATGCCTATCTGCCTATGTGTGCCTACTGCCTACCTACAGTTTCATGTCTCCAAAGAAATACATATTGTCAGTTTTAGACATGGCTGCGTTTTTTTGTTTAACAAATGGCCGGGTGATACTTTCAGGCAAAGGTGCTGAAAACAAGATTTCTTTACTAAACCTGTAATAGCAGTTTCTGTTTCTAATAATAAGCACTGCCCACTAAATTGTGTATTTACTGCAAACTGCAGCAGTAAAGAGATTTTTCAATGAACACCACAGTGACGGTGAGTTCTTATTAAAGGATTCTGCTTTGAAGATTCTCTTCTTCAAATTCACAACAGTAAAGATATGTGTGATTGTGCTCACCTTTGGTCCAGGAGGACCATCGCGGCCAGCAACACCATCATGTCCAGGGTTACCCTGCAGAGTTAAAGGCATAACAAAAATGACTGATTTGGAACAGTATTTGGTTATTTCATAAGATCACCAATAAAGTTTGCTGACCTCACGTCCAGCCTCACCAGGAGCTCCACTCAGTCCAGGGGGTCCCATTGGTCCAGGGGGTCCACGTTCACCAACAGGCCCAGAGGGTCCCTGCTTTCCTGGCTCTCCCTGTAGTGCACAAGTATAATGGACATTTACATTCATGCATTCAACAGATGCTTCAATCAAAAGAGACTTACAATAATGGAGAATATAAATAGTCAATTATCAACCGAAGAACAGATTTATCTAAAATTGAAGGTTACAAAACAGCGTTTCATAACCTGTTTTATCATCTTCTAAATTAAATGATAGAGTCCACAAATTTTCACATTGTTAAATTGACTTATTTATTTATGTTTTAATGCCATTTCAGCAGCATTAGCTATATTCATGGCAACACCTATACTAAATATGCAATTTATAACATACAATCATATCAGTTTCCTAACAAACATTCATTGTACAAAAACAAAACAATCAAATAGTAACAACACCGACAAGAGTCATATACAATCTTTCAGATTGATTAAAGATAAATATTCTAAAATTGCACTAGAAGACACCTTTCCAATAATATTGTAAAAAGTGACACACCTATTTAAAGTTATGTACGAACATAATAGCATATGAGTTTTATTTTACTATTACTTTTATTTTATTTACATTACATTTGTCTTGTGTATTATGTTTTCAGTTTTTGCTTTAACTTGTTAAATCAAACCTTTGTTTACCCACATGTTGACGTCGTTTTAAATATTTGTTTACTCTTGTGAAGCACTTTAGGTTGTATTTAATGTATAAAAAGTGCTATTCAAATAAAATTCTTATCATAATTATTATTACTTCTAAAATGTGACATATTTCAATAAAATGATATTCATTTATAAAATACAGTTACTAAAAATTTAACAATTCACAAAAGAACATGTTGTATTATGTTAGGCTGCATTTTATGATGTAATAACTTCCCCCGTCTCTTCACCAGCATCTCTTCTCCGATTGGTGTTTGGTCCCACAACAGGGCGGGATCAAACTGTCACTCACATGAGATCCACCAATCAAACAATTGGACAAAGTCAAGACCCACCCTACTATTGTTGAAATTTTCAACCAATTCAATGCTCTCAACCAACCTTCTCTCTCTCTACAATCCAACCCGCTCTTTATTATCCCAAAACTCAGGGCTTCTTGTAGTACCCAGAATAGCAAAGTCCACTAAAGGAGGTCAAGCCTTCTCATATATGGTTCCTAAACTCTAGAATAGCCTTCCTGATAATGTGCGAGGCTCAAACACACTCTCTCAGGTCAAAACTAGATTAAAGGCCTATCACAATGCATCACATAACTGTAGGATGCCTGAGTGTGCTCCTGGGTGGGCATGTACACAATGACACATTATATACTATATATCTGTGGGTTGAAGTTTGATCTATTCATGGCGTTTTTGAGTTTGAAGATGTTATTATTTATTTTTATTTGTTTCCCTTTTGTTATTATTAGTTTAACTGTCATATAAATGAATTATACATAAAATATATCTTGATTTAGATTGTGTGTTGACTTTAATGTAGATCCAAATATTGTTTAAATAAAAACTAATATCTATATAAATCTGTTGTCGGAGTACTTACAGAAGGACCTGCCAAGCCGCCGAAACCTCTCTCTCCTCTCTGTCCAGGAAGACCAACAATACCACGAGATCCAATAACACCAGGGGGTCCAGGAGATCCAGCGAGACCCTAAAGACAAGAAAGAGGTGTAAAAAACCATTAAGATTCAATAACATCATGGATTGCACTGCACTGACACTATTGCATTAGAACAACAATTGAACTATTGTGAGCTGGATAATGACAATATTGCTTTCGTTGGTTTCATAACTGATTCAATGCAATTCAGGATGTCATGATTAACCCATTTCACTATTAATTGTGCTTTGATTTATCATGGTTAATGAATTGTAAAGGCTTAGCTATACTACATTTCGATTGCATGGAATGAAACTATTTAATTCCAGATATTTGGACCTTGTTTTGTTACTTTATTTATGTTAATTGTACTGTATTTTTCAAAAGGCAACTATATTGTTGATGTCAAAAGGTAGCTAGAATTTTTTTCCCACTATTTGTGTGCTAAAACATGTACAAAAAATGCACAAAATTAAAACACAGAACAATGTTGTAATGCAGTTGATTAAAAGAGGCTTCCAGATTACATTTATCTACATTTGTTTGCTTTATGTCTCTTATATTTAATTCCAAACAGACATTGACACTTCTTTTATTTTGATTGCTATTAATTTTCAGTTAAATAAATGAAAGTACTATTTATTTTTATGTCAAAAACTTTAATTTCAAAGAGAGAAATTGACATGTTTGGGTTTTATTAATTGAGTTTTCATGTGATTTGGTGAACTAATAGTGTTGTGAAATTAATGAATGTATAATAATCCTGTTAACCTTAAAACTTTGATTATTCCTCAGACAATAATCATACCAACAAAATCAATAATTGTTGTAATATCCTCTATCTGCAATATACAAACATTTGTGAATTAAATGTAATGAATTTTTAGCTGCATTTAAAGTTGATCTTGTCATTGAACTAAACTGAATTAACATTAAGCCAAACTAAGCTGAATGATGACAAAAGTGTTGGAAATATGATCACTTACAAGAGGTCCATCGGGACCAGGACTACCCCTCTCTCCGGAGGGTCCTGGGGGTCCAGCAGCTCCAGCCTCTCCAGGACGGCCAGCGGGTCCCTTCTCACCACGGGCTCCTCTTTGTCCCTCTTTACCAGCAGGACCAGTAGGTCCAGGGGGTCCAGAAGCACCCTGAGATTGACAAACAAAAAGTGTTAAATTAAATGCAACTAAAGTAAAAAACAAAAACAAAACAAAGGCTAAGAGAAGCTAGTAATGCTACATGCAGTATGAAGTTAGTCCTAAACATTTGCTTAGACCAGAGATTGCCAAATATATTTTGCAGGTCGGCCATTTTGTTTTTAAGAGCGCTCTGAGATTTTAAGTATTTCAATAATTTAATGTTACATTCACATGTTTACAATATGTCTATATTCCTAGTGGCCATATGACATGCACATAAAAAAGTAAAGTAAATGTTTTACTATTCAAATTTATAAGCTGTACTTTTGCAATCGCTATTTTTAGCACTCTATTTTTGGCAAACACATTTTTTAACCCTGATTTAAAATGAGCAATACTTACGGAGGGGCCTGGAGGTCCGACTCTACCAGCAGCACCAGGGAAACCAGTAGCACCCTATGAAACAAAAACACAATCAGACTGCTATAAAAGAACAGTAAAGAATCACTGCAATAGCATTTTGGGGGAAAAAAAACACCAAAAAGTGATTAAAAATTATTATGATTGCATGTCACAAATTCATAGTTTATGTAACAAAACATGTATATTTTTTGCAATGAAAGTCTTGCATTTTAAGTGTGTGGCTAATTATAATTAAGTGATATAACAATAACAACAACAATAATAATAATAATAGTAATAATAATAATAATAATAATAATAATATTCTAAACAACAAAAATAAATGCTAACCGCAATTTTAAAAACTATTATATTATTTGAGTTCATGTATATATTTAGTTCTCTTTCAAAGATTTTTCTGTTAACTCAGATAATAGTTTACATTTAAAAAAAATAATAATAACAAAAAAAATATATATATATGTAATTGTAATGTAATAACTTGTATTTAATAATTATAGAAGGAAATATTTTGTTTTAATTTTATATGCATAAGTAAAACGTGGAGGATCTTTATATTCTTGTAAACATTCTGTAGTTGTGTATATTCTCCCAATAAAAAAAACTATTATATTATACTATTATAACTATATATAAACTATTACAACATAACATAAAAAAACATTTTAAAATAACTAAAACAACACCTGAAATAAACAAAAAACCTTAGACATATTTAATAAAAAATGACATTATCAAAATGACAATTTAATACAAAACACATACACGAAACAACTTGGTAGTGAAAGTACTATTTTTCTTTTTAGTGTGTAATAAATTGTAATAATAATGTAATAAATAGTGTGTAAAAACACACTTACAGGAGGTCCAGCACCACCACGAGCACCTTTAGGTCCAGTAGCACCAGCAGGTCCCTATCAACAACAAATCATAAGTTAATAACACATATCAACAAATTAAAAAAACTGTTCTGCTTCTAATACTGATGAAATTACCTGTGGTCCAGAAGCTCCGACGGGTCCAGCAGGTCCAGGAGCTCCAGCGTCACCCTTGGGTCCGGAGTCTCCAGTCTCTCCTTTAGAACCAGGCTGTCCATTGCCACCCTGCATTAAGAAAAGAGATGGTTAACCTCAAACTGAAACCCATCATGGTGAGAAATGACCAAGAAGAGGCTGGTTTACTTACAGGAGGTCCAGCAAAACCAGCAGGTCCAGGAGCACCGACTTCACCACGCTCACCCTGAGATAGGACAAAAATCGAAATGCATCAGTGACATGCATTACACTGTGCACATATAATCCCATATATACTGTGTAAAGCCTAATGCATGAAATAATAGTCAAAATGAAGAAGGTTAGTGAATTATTTAATAAACTCTAAAGAAAATAAATATTGCATGCATGTTTATTTAGGTTATTCACATTTTATGCATCAGACTTCTATGGCTTATATAGTGGGATATAATGAGAAAATTAAGGCTTGATTTTAGTCTGAGAAAACTTAGCAATTTTCAAAATAAAAGTCTCAACTATTAATCAAAAGGTATGTGGTATATTGTGTGCAAAATGTCTTTAAAATGTGTATCTATTTCTGCTAATACATTTTGCATGCAACTGCTTGCAAGTTAGCATTATCATCTGCTCTTTATGTCTATGTTTCAAATTATTTCATTCCTGATAACTTACAGGGCCTCCACGTGGTCCAGTCAATCCTGGGGGTCCAACAGCACCAGACTCTCCCTAAAACACAACCAAATACAAAGCTTATTTTTCTGTTTATCCTTTTATTGAGTGACCAAAATAAACAATACTTAAATTGCCTAGTGCAATTCAATATGCATTTAAAGCTGAAACATATTTGCTTGACAATTTGAGTGGTAATCGTTCAGTGCTATCTAATAAATGTTTCATATGTCTTTACCTTATCACCAGGAGCACCACTGGGTCCAGGAGGTCCAATAGGGCCGGTCATGCCACGCACGCCATCTTTGCCAGGAGCACCATCAGGACCCTTGGGACCACCATCACCCTAAAGAGAAAGCACAGCATTATTACTCGTTTTAAAGCTATAATAAATGGGTCAAAGGCCAAAACGTACCCACACGGTTTGTCATTCATATTTAGAACAAGAATTATTGGATGTCATATTAAAAGTCAATTTGTAACTAAGGATAACTAAAACAGTCATAAGGGTCAGAATTTTTTTCAAGCTTTCTATTTATGTATGGTTTGTTAGGATGGGACAATATTTGGTTGCAATACAGCTATTTGAATATCTGAAATATGAAAAATAAAAATATATATATAAATTGAGAAAAATAACCTTCTTAGCAAAGCATATCACTAATCACAATTTGAGTTTTGATATATATTTATTGTAGGGGATTTACAAAATATTTTCATGAAGCAGGATAAATTAATATTTTAATGATATTTTGTCATGAAAAAATATAGAGTTTTGACTTTTTACAACATAAGATTGGCCATTCCATGGTTCGGGATCTGTAGAGCTGCGCATCGATGGAATTGCTCTTCAGTGTTTGGACTCTCAGTAGTGATTATTAAACCACACTGACCTGAGCTAAACTGAACTGAACTTAAACACTGAAAACTGAACTGACACTGTTTCAATTCACTAAAATCTTCTATGTTAAGCTGCTTTGACACAATCTACATTTTAAAAGCGCTATAGAAATAAAGGTAAATTGAATTGAATTGAATTCCTATACTGTAAACAGCCATTACTTAAAAAATAGAGTAAATCCATCGCCTTAAAAGTGACAAGTTGATTTTTCTTTAAAAAAAAAAATAAGTAGTTCTGTTGTAACTTAAAACTGTTAAGTTCACGTATTATGCACAGTTAATAATGTTAAGGCAATGGATTTACTCACTTTTTTAAAGTCAACTAAACACGATTTACAGTGTAGACATATACTGTTTGACACCAAAATAGTCATTAATTGTCATTTTAAGTCTATCATTTGAATGAAGTTTTTTTTGATACTCTAAATAGTGACAAAACATTATTTTTATTAATGTCTTCACATAAACGTTATTTTAAACATTAAAGTAGATGCTTCACCTGCATTTAAATGCTATCTATCTATCTATCTATCTGTCTGTCTGTCTGTCTGTCTGTCTGTCTGTCTGTCTGTCTGTCT
>CAIGQZ010004081.1:3436939-3448753 GCA_903798205.1 Danio tinwini
TCTGTCTGTCTGTCTGTCTGTCTGTCTGTCTGTCTGTCTGTCTGTCTGTCTGTCCATCCATCCATCCATCTATCCACCATTTTTGTGTAAAATTACCACTCATTCACTAAAAATCCCAAGTCTTATTTTTGACATATTTATTTTTCACAAAAAACACCAACTTAGATGTTGTTTTGTACATATATTTGATGGTAGAATGTCAAAATGCAGCAGATATAAATGTATTCCTACTCTGTCTCCTCGGGCTCCAGGCATTCCTCCAGAGCCGCGCTCTCCAGGCATTCCCTGCATCCCAGCGGGTCCGACACCACCGTTGGCTCCAGCTGCACCAGGCTCTCCCTGAACACACAAAGAGCATCAGGTTAATTCTCAGATATCACTGTACTGCATTTTACATTTACTATACATTTACTCATTTTGTAGATGCTTTTGTTCAGACAGACTTACAAGATTTCACCCAAAAAGAAAAATTCAGTCATCATTTACTCACCCTTTACTTGTATCAAACCTTTATGATTTCTGTTCATTTATTAGTCACAAAAGAAGATGTTTAGAAAAAAGTTGGAAACTGGTAACAAATTGACTTGTATAGTATTTGTTTTTCCTACAATGGATGCCAATGGTTACGGGTTTCCAACATTTTTCAAAATATCTTCTTCTGTTTTCAGACAAACGAAACTCATAAATGTTTGGAACCACTTAAAGCAGAGTAAACAGTGAGTGTATTTTTAGTTTTGGGTGAACTATCCCTTTAAATCCCTAGAGAGTTCCAATATTTAAATTCTATATCAAGTCCAAGTTATTTTTATTTATTTCATTTTTTTTGTACTGATGATGGGAATACAAATATATATCTCATTATGTTATTGAATCAGGAGTCTTACCTTAGCACCATCATTACCAGGGGATCCAGGGGCTCCACGAGGGCCGGTTGGGCCGCCAGGTCCAGGGGCCCCACGCTCACCAGGGAAACCTCGGTCACCCTGAGGGAGACATTTACAAAATCACTCTACTGTATTTCGCTACAAATAAACAAAAACTACAGTAAAAACTACAGTAGTTGTTTATGTTTAAAAGTGCCGTGAAGTGCTTTGAAATGTGCACTACCGTGTGATGTCTGACAAAGATACGGAGGGGCATAGAGTAGATAGCCAATAGCGTTTGGTTTTTATCACAGCTCTGCCAGTGAGTGTATAAAACAAATTTTTTTTAATTGATTGATTTTTTTTTTTTACAACTTTTACATCATTTCATACCATAAAATATTTTCTTTTCTTTTTTCTATCTATTTTGTTTTAAAGAATGCTGTTAATTGAAAAACAACATACAGATACAAGGAATATTACACATGTATATATTTCCAGTGTCAGCATAATATCAGTAATAGTGCCAATACATTTAATAGGTGCAAAAGAGGCAAACAGAGGTGTGTATTTTGGATTGAGATGAAGGATATGTATGTGAATATACTCACTCTGGGACCAGAAGGACCAGAAGGACCACCTTCACCAGGAAGACCCTGTTAAACAATCAACATAATCAATAACACTGAATAAACACAGATTGGCTTTTTTAATATGATGTGATTGTTTACAATACGTTAGCTTATGGTGAGTTAGTAAAAACTCCATACAGCTAGCATACAGTAAAACAAACAAAAAACTCAGGCATCAGCTATAATTGTTTGGATTTTGTTTGTATTAATGGGTACAGGATACACTATAGTTTATTTATGTAAATGAGGATAGCAAAATAAAGTAAAATGTGACATATTATACTCAAAATTCTTCATACATATGAACCTGATAGACTGCAGAAACTACAGTAATGAAAGTTGTGCAAATATTGTCATAATACAGTTTAATATCAGTTTTGGTCGATAGTAAGTAATTTTTTTTTATTTAATGCCATATCAGCAACCAAGGCTATTTTCATGGCAAGAACATTTCAATAATAAATATACAATTTAAAACAACAAACAAATGATACATGAATTAAATAAGATTTTTAGCACTAATACATTATAAAAATTCTAACATTTTTCTTGGTGTCACTTTGCTAAAAATGTCCTTAAGACAGTTTCAATTTCATTAAACAGCCTTCTGAATCATTAAAAGCAGGACAGTGCTGGTCGATAGTGATCCATTACATACTGTGCCTTTCAATCAAAGCATTATCAAGATGAATTTGTTCTGACCAAGTTTGACTCAGAGTCGTATTTTATGACCATTTTCTAAACAATCATAATGTGAGAAATGCTCTGAGAAATCATTTTGTTTTTAATACTTTGAGCGATCATCCATACCTGTTCACCGGGTTTGCCAGTCTCACCGGTGGCACCCTGTGCACCTGGAAGACCCTTGAAGAGAATAAACAATGATTGTATTAAATAACTAAATCAGTTTTAAGTTGAACTGGAAATACAACAACATTCATGCACTACTCTCCTGTCTACCTGATTTGCTGGAATGTTCCCCATTACGAAAAATTGGCCATATTTACTATTCTCTATTCCCATACCTGTCAACCCTTAAGTTTTTCGCGGGATTCTCCTGTATTTTACAGTTCTATCTCGGGGGAATCCCCTATTATGGTGGGCATATCCCTATTTATCACATCCCAATGTTAGCAGGTATGTATTCTTCGGATGAATTGAACTGAATTACACCAATAGCTATGTTTCCATCCAACTATTTTTATGCGCATTATTGAATATAGCATAAAAAAAGAGGTAAAAATATAATCCTGATTAATCGCATGCAAAATAAAAGTGTGTTTTTCATTTACTCTTTAGTTTATCATTTTTATTTTTACCATTATTGTTGTTATTAGCATTACTATTATTACTATTATTACATAACAATCTCCTGTATTGCTGTATTTTGTTTATTTTATATATGTACATGTCTTTTGTTATGCTCAATGTTATATGCTGATTTTCTACATCAGGGGTGTCCAAACTCAGTCCTGGAGGGCCAGTGTCCTGCAAAGTTTAGTTCCAACCCCATCAGATACACCTGGGGTAGCTAATCAAGCTCTTACTAGGCTTTTGAGAAACATTCATGCAGGTGTGTTGAGGCAAGTTAAGCTCAAATCTGCAGGACACCGGCCCTCCAGGACCGAGTTTGGAAACCCCTGGTCTACGTCATTTGTTTTGTTCACATAATTTCAAAATAAAATATGTAAAATTTGATGAAGAAAAAAAAAGTTTGTTTTGACATAATATATGTGTGTGTGCTGTGTATATTTATTATTTATATATAAATACACACATGCATGCATATATTTGAGAAAATGTTTATTTATGTTTAGATATATCTAAATATCTATGCAACAATATTGTTTTTGTACAGTTTTGTTTCTATGTATGTGTCTATCACATATACATAATAAATGCATTGCCTAACACCAAAAAATGGAAAATTATGTGCATAAATTTTGAAAATATGCATTAAAAACATGCGCAAATTACATTTTTCTTTTGGATAAATGCCATCTGGTTAATCATAAATTGATTAATTCTTTTTCCTTGACTTTTAGGATGGAAATGGTGATTTATTTGCAAATGTTTTATGCGATATTCCAGTTTTGTGCATAAATCTAATTGGCATCTTTGGAAACTAAGCTATTGATAATAATTACTTATTATTAAAAAGCCTAGCCATTTCATCTAAATAACACAACTAAAAGGGTCTTTGTTGATGAGCATATAACAACGTACCTGGAATCCAGAAGGACCAGCAGATCCCTGTTCTCCTTTCTCACCAGCAGGTCCCTATGAGACGACAGAACAGGACAAAATCAGAACAGTTCACACTAAAATAATAGATTTGTATTATATCAAACTTTTAAAGGTTGTAGCAGACGTACAGCAGGTCCAGGAGCACCAGGACCACCGATATCACCATCCTTACCAGGAGCTCCCTGTGGAAATACAGAGAAACACACAATGATGATAATCAACAAGCTCAAACATTCATGCAAGCAAGTTTAAAGAAATGCTCAAGATTGAAAAAAAAAAAAACATCACATCTGTGTAATTCAGGACTTGGGGCAGACATGTATCTTTTTTGTCATGAAGAGACAATATTAATTGAGTCCTTAAATTTATATAGTGCTTTTCTGGACACTCAAAGCATTTTACACATTTTTAGGGGGAATCTCCTCATCCACCACCAGTGTGCAGCATCCACCTGGATGATGTGGCGGCAGCCATACTGCACCTGACCGCACACCACACACCAGCTGATTGGTGGAGAGGAGACAGAGTGATGAAGCCAATTATGATATGGGGATGGCTAGCAGGCCATGATGGACAGAGGCCAGTGGACAAATTTGGCCAGGATGCCAGTGGTTAAACCCCTACTCGTTTTTAAAGGACACTCCCAGCATGTGGTCCCATGTGGTCTCCCATCCAATGTTTTCCCCTAGTGTTTTAATTATTTTTTTTAGCCTACACAAGATTAAATTAGGAAGAATACCTTTTAAAATGGTAAATCTGTGTTGCAAATAATGTCATATAGTTAATATAACCATTAACTTTAATCAAAAAGAATACCTAAGATTTTTAAACCCTATTATATCGATATATATATAAATAAGTACCACATTTTTATTAATTTCTCAGTGAATATAGCTAATATGTTTTGCTGTATTTAAACAAAACAGTTTTATTACCCAGTTATAGCCATTAAGATAAGAGTTTGTCAACCTAGCATGTTTATGAATAGAAAGATAATACATTTAAACTTGTTATTACAAAAAAATAAAAAGTTTAAATTGTGTTGTTGTAATTCATGTTTCTTTTGATTTTTCCTGTCTATTAAAATTCTATTTAATATTTTTTCCCAACATATTAATTTGGGTGTGTTCAACTTTGGACTGCATCTTCAGTTTTTTTGGCACAAATGTATTATCATAAAGCAAAAATATGAATTAAAAAGAAAGATCTGTGATCAGAACACTGTATATTGACATTGATTACAATATAAATAAAAAAATACTGCATATATTCCAGTTAAAAAAGCGTCTGATGAGTATTTCAGTAAGTGTCCTATATACGTAGGTGTAAATTAGATATTAACTATAAAACATTAGCGACTAATCTAAATGCTGATTGGCCTTTTTGCTAACAACAGAGATGTGTTATTGGTTATAAAGCTCACTGCATATGGGGATAAAAAAACCTTATACAATGACAGCATATGTGAGGTTTCTTTTGTAATAAACTTTGTTTAATTGTGCAAGGGGTAATTATGTCCTCTTATCTTAAATTATTAAGAATTTTTATCTAATTTGCCAGCATTTCCAACCCTTTTTATGACATACCAGAGGGCCAGTAGGTCCAGCGACTCCTCTCTCACCAGGTTTACCACTCTCACCCTAAAATGAAGAACAAATATGTATGAATATTAATTAGTTGGTAAAAACGATCATTCATAAATACTTAAATTAAGCTTTAAGAAACTTCATTATGAAAATAGAGTTTTAAAAATCACATTTCTTTGGGTATTATATCATACAACAGGCTTTTTCGATTAATATATACATGATATATTGAGAATAGTTAGCTTATGCTAAATGAGGAAAGTATGCTATTTATATAGATGTCAAAAATACAAATACATAAACAATATACATATAAAGAATGATTCAAAACGGGCCAATTTAATCATCAAATCTTCATCATTATAATCATTTAATACAAAAAAAAACAATGGTTGAGAAATGAAAAATTAAACATTTACACACTTTAATATGATTTTTCTCTAAGAAAAATGATTGCTTCAATGCAGTAAATGTTAATCTTGAAATTTGCAGTAGTCTTTATAAGGTTAATCCTGCATATTATGTTGTATATTTACTCACTCACTCACTTTGAACAGCCTGTTATTTGATTAATTAGAACTTACATCAGCTCCTTTGGGCCCAGGGAATCCCATTACTCCAGGAGCACCACGAGATCCGGCAGGTCCTGGGGGTCCGGGGCGGCCATCTTGTCCAGGTGCACCCTGTGAGTTAGACATTCATGCAAACATTAATTCAAACACAATATTACATGTTGTATAATTTCAACGCTGCATAAAAAAACCTAAAACAATGGAATGAATTATAAAAAACAAAATCTTACAGATGGTCCAGCTTTGCCATCAGGTCCAGGGCTTCCAGGGGCACCAGTCATACCCTACAACAGACAGCAGTTTAGGTTAAATACTCTAAGATACTCTTTATACTGCTAATAATGCTTGGACCAATTAAAATGAAAAATAGCATACCTTAGATCCAGGCAGACCTGGCTCTCCTGGGCGACCAGACTCTCCGGAGGCTCCTTGACCTCCCATTGGTCCGTTGGCTCCACGCTCGCCAGGGGCACCCTGAAATTAGATTAAAATGAGATTATATTTAGTAAATCAGTGTTTCTGCAACAGAAATCTTCTACAGGACCCTGGACAGCTCCTTCCTTACGCATTTTACTGTGAGAACGACTGAACTAAACTCAGTGCTGTGAGCTTAAAAAATATTGAAAAAATGACAAGATTACTTTTTAGTTTATTAGAAGATGACTTCTGTTTGGATATGTATAGGTAAAAGTACTCTGTAAGTAAAAGATGTGCAATTGCATCTCTAAAAATATGCAAAATGAACAAATTAAAAGTGCTTAAAAAATTATATCAGAAATGTCATCATGTTGCAATATATATATAGTCAAGTATAGTAAATAATATTAGTCAAAAGAGCAAGTTTAGATAAAGAAATATTGGGAAACTGCTTTTAGCAACTGATTGACATGTGAATGTAATTTAAATGTTGTGATGGCATTAAAGTTGTTGTGGAAACTGATACATTTTATTCAGAAACTGAATTCTTAAGAAACAACATCATTTTAATTGCCTTTAATCTCTTTTACAATAACCTTTTGTGTATTTCTTGCATATTTGATATACATTATGTTTAAATACATTTATGTTTAAATTTAAATAAATGTAATATTTATTTTTGGTTCCAGTCATGGTTTTCATAAAAAAAAATAAATAAATAAAATTGCATCACCTGAATAATTATCATTTTAAGTACATTACACTACAAAACTTTTAAATGTCAACAATATTTTGAACTATTACTTTTATTTACATATTTATATTACATTTCTTTTTTAAATGTGGTCAAATGAATGCAGCCTTACTGATTCCAAACTTTAGTTTATTTTCTCAAGCACAATTTACTCAGGTTTTCAGAGATTAAATTACATTTAAGCAGATTTAGTCCTGATCTGTCACATTTGTGAGCTGTATTAATAATCTCACCAATGGTCCAGGTGCGCCATCACTACCAGGAAGACCACGGTTGCCAGGTGCACCCTTTTGAAAGAAAAAGAAAATAAGTAAACAGAAAAATAAAGCTTTCTTGTATGCATTTGTCACCGTTTTAATAGGTTAAACCTACACGGGCTCCAGGAGGTCCGACGGGTCCAGCACCACCAGGCTCACCACGAGCTCCTCTCTTTCCTTCCTCACCAGAGTTTCCAGCAAGACCTTGGGGTCCAACTGGGCCCTACAAAAGTGAATGACAATGATTACTAAAACAGCAGAGGTTTCAGTAGATATTATTTTTGTTTTAAAGATACCTACAGGCTCTCCCTTAGGACCAGCATCTCCCTTAGGGCCTTGGAGACCAGGATCTCCCTGAAATAATATAATAAAATATTAATTTTACAATATCTATGTAAACTTTTCTTGCTATTATTCATTTATTTTAATCTAAAACTGCATTTAAAATGCTAAAAAAGGATGTAGAATTCTGATAACTGAACAGTTTTGGGTATTATTATTTAATATATAATAATACATATAATATATAATAATAACAACAACATAAATTATAAAATTTTTGCCTTTTTTTGTGTTCCAGGAAACAAATTATACAGGTTTGGAAATACATAAAATTAATTTATGGGTGATGGAGTGTGTTGTGAAATTACAGACTATTATTTAGATCTTTAGAGCAGTTTCACACCAATTTCAATTAAACAAAAAACATACTCAAAACCCCGAGTATTCCCCATGCATGCACTATAAAAAGCAGTAAACATACATTGTTTCCTTTGGGGCCTGGAGCTCCATTAGGTCCAGCGGGTCCTGGTGGTCCACGAGCACCAGGGAAACCAGGAGCACCAGCAATACCAGCAGCACCCTAAAAATGGCCATGCAAACCAGTCAAATTACATACAGACTGGAGTGGATTAATACAATGAATTTGAATGAACCAACTAATAAATACAAGTCAATTTATATAAATGAAATATAGGAATACTTACAGGAGATCCTTTGCCACCAGGAGAGCCATCAGCACCAGGTCCTCCCTATAGAGCAATAAGAAATGAGAAGATATTTATTAAAAGCTTATGACATTTATCTTATTCACCACACACTGTAATAAACAACTAATCATTAGACTGTGTTTGTTGCATTAGCTTTTTTAAGTTTTACCCATTCCCAAAAGTACATTTAAATTTTGTCAAATGAACAAATTAATTGGATAAACACAATACTTAATAAATGCATTTAATAAATTACTATTTTGTAGATAATCCAATTTTAACTTTGTCTATTTCTAAATAAACCACCAATTCTGTATGCATTCTCTTTTAAAATGTAGAAATCTTTCTATTAAATTAGCACGATTTTCATTTTTAATATAGCAAATACTCACAGCAGGGCCAGCAGCACCAGCAGGTCCAGGGTTACCAGGCTCACCACGGGATCCCTGAGGTCCCTCTGAACCACGACCTCCAGCAGCGCCAGTTTCTCCCTTCAGAAGAAGAAAACGTGATTAAAAACATAGATTTTTAGGAAAGTGACTCCTAATTTACTCATTTAGCAGTGCATTTTATTGGTGTACCTTCTATGTAAGAGTCAAGAAACAACTTAATTGTGTTCTAAATGTGTTTGTGTGTGTTTAATAGTTTTGCATTGCTTTTATTATATACTATTGTCATCTGCACTAATACATGACCATAAAAAAACAATTAAATGTGGGTGCACTCAATGTAAAATGGATGCATACGTGTATTTAAAAAAAAAACAACAACAGTGATTAAAACATTTATTTTTAGCAAAGTGACTCCTAATTTACTCATTTAACAGTGCATTTATTGGTATCCCATCTATGCAAGAGTTAAGAAACAACTTAATTGTGTTCTGAATGTGTTTGGGTGTGTTTAATAATATTGCGTTGCTTTTATATTATACTATTGTCATCTGCACCAATCCATGACCACGAAAATCCTTTAAAATAATGTAAATGGGTACTTAAGTGTGTTTGGTTTCATGTACCTTAGCACCAGCACCACCAGGGAAACCAGGAGGACCAGCAGGGCCAGTGGGTCCCTAATGTTGGACAAAAATAATAAGATAGTTAAACAAAATACATCAAATACATAAAAATGACTAATAAGATTCACACTGCTCTGATCGGACAATGCATGTTAAGCTAAAGTCTCAATAACATCACACTGTAAAGATTACACTGCAAAGATGCTTTTTTTTGCTTAGAGTTTTTGACTCATTTCTAGTCAAAGTATCTAAAAATTCTTAGATTAACAATTTTTTAACATGCAAAAAATATTGTTTTGTATTCAGAAATAAAAGGTGAAAACTAAAAAATCCAAATAATCTGCTAATGATGTATGTAAAATAATCTTATTTCAAACCAAAAACAAGATTATTTTACTTACTCTATTGGCAGATTATTTTGTCCATTTTAACGCAAAACTCACTTAATTTTGACTCATTATTTCTGAAAACAAAACAAAACAATATTTTTGCTTGTTTAGAAAATGCTTCTTGATTTAAGAATCTTAACATATTTAGACAAGATACAAGACAAAAAAAAAAACACATTTTTTTTGCAGTGTATTGTTATAACCTTACCAGATAACTCAAACATTCAAGTGGTCATAATATAACTTCACAATTTAAGTGGAGTAAACATTTTAAAGCAGCACAAACACTTACTTAAATCTGTATGATTTATAAAAATTAACTATCAAATCAAAGTAAATTGTACTGACTATCAATCAGACTTGAAATTAAACTAAATACAAATTAAATACTTGAATTAAATGGATATTCATACAGCAAATAACTTCTTGTATTTTCAGAATATTGAGACTTACGGGAGGTCCGGCAGCGCCAGTGTTGCCATCATTACCACGGGCACCCTGCAGAAAACAAAGCAGATTCATTTTTATAATCCAAAGACGATACTGAATGATGACCTGAACCCTAAATTAAAGGGACAGTTCACCCAAAACGTGAATTGTACTTACTATGACATGTACTCACTATCAAATTTACTTACTCTGAAAAATGCTGGAAACATGTAACCATTGACTTCAACAGAATTTGTATTTCCTTCTATAGATCTCACTGGTTACCTGTTACTACAAAAGAAGATATTTTGAAGAATGTAAGAAACCTGTAACTATTCATAACATCCATAGTAGGAAATACAAATTCTATGGAAGTCAATGGTTACAGGTTTCCAGCATTTTTCAAAATGTCTTCTTTTGTGTTTAACTAAATTAGAAAGTGTATGACAAGTAAATAAAGACAGAATTTTCAGGTTTGGGTGAACTATCCCTTTAAGATTCTCACAAGCAAGCAATTCTTGAAATAAGAATGACAATACATGTGAAAGCAATGTTCAAAAATCAAGTATCAGACTTTAATTTGTTTGCATTAATGCACACTTCAAATTATCACACTTATAAATGTTTACTCAAGAACAATAAGAAATGTATTGCTCATAACTGCATAAGCTGTGCACAAACAGTATAAAACATATAAGATGAAGACTGTACTGAATATTCAACATAAAGTTTAAATGAATCAACTCAAGATGCCTTTTTAAGATTACTTACAGAAGGACCAGGAGGGCCAGGACGACCTCTCTCACCAGGCAAACCACGAGCACCCTGAATAAAAAAAAAGAGCAAATATGAGACTAGTTATAGGTTTTAGGATATTTACATAATCACCTAATGCTGCTCGGATCCACTCACCATGGCTCCAGGAGTTCCAGCCTCACCAGGAGAACCAGCTTCTCCCTAAAAACAGAGTGAAAACATAATTGAGGATGAAATAAAGCGTACATGTGAATAATAATATCTGCATCTACATGTGATGAATAAAAATCTAACCTTAGGTCCAGCAATGCCAGCATCTCCCTTAGCTCCATCTAGACCAGGGAATCCCTGAATGAAACAATAAAAATTACGGTCACACTTTATTTTAAGGTACAATTTTCACTATTATTAGGCTTTAAGCTTAAAAAAGTACTAATTTGATGCATATTAATAGTTATTATGGTAGTAGTTTTGGTATTAGGTAGGATTAAGGATGTAGAATAAGATCATTTTTAATTAGTACTAATAAACAGGTAATATCTGAACGATAAGTAAGAACGATTTAAGTTAATTAAATAGTAGTTAATGAAGTAAATTGTTAACATAAACTAAAGTGTGTAAAGAATGTAATTCGCAATAAAATGTCAGTTTTGAAACATTCACATTAAGTACTTCATGTTGAGTGATAAACACAATTGCATTAAATAAATTAGTAAAATTTAGAATGCATGAAATGAAGTAAAAAAAACACATTTTAGGCAACATTGTAGACAAAAATAAAATACAAAAAAATTTGGTGAGTATATTAATGAATATCTAAAATTAATATGCAACCTAATATAAAATAATACCTTTAATTACTTATTTTATGCAAGTTTATTATTTTATATATATTTAATAACTTAATG
>CAIGQZ010004081.1:3463004-3501258 GCA_903798205.1 Danio tinwini
TATATTATATTATATTATATTATATTATATTATATTATATTATATTATATTATATTATAATTAATGAACTATCACTATAAACATTTATATTTCTGGTTAGCCTTTTACTATTCTGTGTGTTTATCCCATGTGCTCAGAGCTTGTGTCTCTCTTTGGTGCGTACATGTGTGTGTGTGTGTGTGTGTGTGTGTGTGTGTGTGTGTGTGTGTGTGTGTGTGTGTGTGTGTGTGTGTGTGTGTGTGTGTGCTTGCACCGAACATGCTTTTGTTTTGCTTTTACAAGAATTATACATAATTATTCACAGTATTTTGAAGTGCCCACAATATAAATACTGTGCATGTTTACTATTATGATATATTGAAATATTTACTATTAGATTATGTCTAATCAACTTTCACCCTTAAAGTAGACCTATTATGCAAAAATCACTTTTATAAGTGGTTTTAACACAGTTGTGTGGCAACAGTGTGTGAATATAACCAGCTGCTAATGATCAAAATGTATTAATTTAGCTTTTCACAGAGATAACATTTGTATTATTTTTGAAAATGCCACTATGCTGACACAAAGGTATTTGTAGCTCCGCCCTCTTCTAAAAAGAGCACCATCTCATTTGAATTTAAAGAGACAGTCACCAAAATGGCACAATTTAGATCAAACCCTAAAAGGGTCAGTTTTAAAAGAGTTATTTAAACTCTTAATAAAACATAATAGGGGCATAATAGGTCCCCTTTAACACAGCTAATACACATGGGAATCTTGACTCTCTGTACTCATGCCCTGAAGCAGCTCACACACTGATTACATGAAAACAAAAGACTCTACATTTAAATCACAAGAATACAAACAAGCAAATAGATAGAAACAACACTATACAAACAAACTTAATTGGTGAATCTGGAAACAGCAGTATAAACAAATACATTTAATGTCTTAGAGATTGAACTAGACTCGTACGTCAGCCTTAATAAACGTGCTGTTTATTGTAGAAAACACTGGAGTGTATTCTAGCTTATTGTGACCCAGAACTTTAACAAAGGAAGGGGTCAATCTGAAATTAAAAGGATAGTTAACCCCAAAAGGTAAATTCAGTAATAATTTACTCACTTTGGTGTTTTCCAATCATACAAGACCACAAAAAGTCATGTTCATGGTTGTGATGGTAGCGAATGACCAGTGTCTTTTCAAAAAGAGACTAAAATGGTGCCAGGAAAAGCTCACAAGTGCACCATTTTGATTAATTGAGATTAATAAAATGCAAAACAGCGCTTAAAAATCCCCCAAACCATCTTTATTGAATCTAATATGCACTCAAAAAAAATTACTTTTGCTGCTTGTTCAAATTACCTAATAAAATTGAGTTGAAACAACACAATTCTCAAGTTGTTTAATGTAAATCCACTCAAATTTGTAAATAGGATGAACTCAATCGATTTTTGATGGACAACATGAAGCAATTGTGTGTAACCCAGCATTTTTTACACTTGCTGGACATTTTTCTTATATTGTATTAAATAGATTAAAAAAAAGTTGCATTTATTGTACATTTAAATTTTAATGCATAATTTACGCACACTTAGGAAAACGTAGTTGACTTTTTATTGTACTTCTTCAGTAGAACATAAAATATATATATATATATATATATACATATTTTAGCTGAACTTGTGGTGATTTATATAATGCAAGTCAATAGATATTTTTGAGAACATAAATAAATGCATATAAACAAATCCAAATCAATCCCTGTGATACATTGAGATGTTATGAAGTCAAATTATTAGTCTGTGGAAGAAATGTAACATTATTTACAATATTATTAGCATTAATCCAAAGCCTGGGCAAAATCCGAACATGCAGATTCTCTGCCGCAAACATGGATAAAATGACCACAAAAAAACTGAATTGTCTAAATAAATTTACAATAATTCCTATTTATTAAAAAATAATAATTAATTTTGTACATAGATTTGTACAGTCATGCAAAAATGCATAAATGTATGGATATTTGCAGATTTGGACATTTATAAGACAATTCCTAACTTGCCGTATGGTTGGGAACGCCATTTCAAATTTACAAATGCCGCACTGTTAATTTTATACCAAAAATACTTCCCATCCCCATTTGCATAATCAATAAATATACAATTATCATGCAAAATACAGTGAGGTATTCAGACATAAAGCTGAACATCTGACAGTTTGGCTGTGTGAGATCCCTTTGACTATCCAAGGACGTGGAGAGAAGCAGCTCAATAGTATTTAAAGTGCCACACATTTTGACCTATCCCCCCCCCATTCAAAAATCGACAAATTGGACAAGCTAAAATAATTGGATATTTGCAGCTGAAGCTTCACAGATGCATTCTAGGGACACCAGAGATGTATCATCAGAAGTGGCATCATAAATATGACCCAATTAAAGCCATTAAGTACCTAGCATTTACGCTTTTAAATACTTTGTGTTGCTTTTAATCAAATATGTAAAGTTGTGCTTCTGAGGAATACTATAGTAATAACTCTATATTTAATAGGGTTTAAGTCCCTCACGTTTATGAAATAATCTCCATTTTTGAATGTGGGAACTCTTATTTTGTTCATCTCTGTTACTGGGACAGTGTTTGGCTGTAGATCAGGGAGGTGTTAGGGATTCCTCAGCCATTCACTTTTACAAGCAGATCTGTGGAGCACATGAAACATGTTTCTACTTGCTGAAGTGCCGAGAGAGAAAGAGAGATCATTCAGTACAAACTCAGAGAGTCTTTCTTTCATTCTGTCCAGCAGCCATCGCTTCACTGTCACTTTTCCTCTATGTTACTAAAGAAAGTATATATTCAAAAAGTCAAGACAATATGTTTTTATGTTAAGCATAACTTATTAAACTACACTAGAAAAAAATGATAGGTCAAATTAAATTAATTGCTTGTACTTGCAACACTTAAAATAATTAACCTTAAGCAGAAAACTGTTATAAATTAAGAAGTAACATATTTATTTAGTTTTAAAGCAGTAAAAGGGCATATGTCGCCTTTAAATAGGAAAATGATCAAAACTCTTTGGTCTCTTTTGGTCTAATCCGATTCAATGATCTATGCTAAGCTAAGCTAAAAGTGCTCCCGTCAGACTCAAAGATAGGCTGAACGGTTTGACAAATCTTAAAACTCAACTGTTTAACTTTAGGAGAGCTGTAAAGTGAGCTTATTTCCAAAAAAATATATATATACACGATCTGTCACAATCTGGGGGTGTTATGCCCCATTCACAGGGGGCGTCAGCTTTAATGCTTCCCAATGCTTCGAACTGCATTGTGGATCCGTCTGCGCCGCTTCACTGGCATTGATCGCTGCAGAAGTTGAGACTTTCTCAACTTTTCAAGCGCCAACGAAAGCGCCAGCCAATCAGATCGCTGTATGCAAATACACCAGCTCAGACAGTAGCCAATTGCTGACTAATTTCATTGGCTGACGCTACTATGACAATCGCCCCAACTTCAGACACGTCCTCTTGTCAAGCGTTGACACTGGCTGAAGCTCCGTGTGAATGGGGTGTTACAGATTATACTAATCACCTGAGGACTGGCAGAAGGGGTTGAAATTCCGGGAGATTTCCAGGAGAAATGACAAACCGGGAGGTGGGTTTGAAATACGGGAGACTCCCGGGAAAAACAGGAGTGTTGGCAGGTATGGATTTTGGTAACTTTCTAACAACCTGAAGTAAATCAAATAATAACGTCATTTGATGTCATTGTTGGACATCAAAATAACGTTGTCCTTAGCTGCTGGCTTGACGTTTAATTTTGGTCACCTGACCTCACAACCTAAATCTAACCTAATATTAACGTCTCATGATGTTGTGTGCCTGCTGGGCAATAACTAAATGCACTACAGAATGTTACGTTTACACACACATGCACAAATTACATGTAAACGCATCAGCTTTTAACAGCGTAATACTCACTCCTCACTACTCTTGAGTACTTTTAAAAGGGCTACTTTTTACTCATACTGTGAGTAATATTTACAGCTGATACTTTTGCTCTACTTGCACTACATTTTTAGGCAAGTAATGGTACTTTTAATTGAGTATGATTTTTCAGTACTCTTTCCACCACTGCCTATAAGATCTTCACAATATGAGATCATAACTGCATAACCTACACATAAAACACAAATAATATAAATCTGGAAGCTTTGGCCTTCAGAAGCACTGCGGATCACTGAGATTTGTGTCTGGCTAATGCTTTCCTGACACGTGTCCAGCTTTTGTTTGCAAAATGTTCGAGCCCTGTCTGAAGCATTCCTGAAACTCTCAGAGTTATTCTTACATGCTGCATGCTGACGATAAAGTTGCATCAAGTTTGAACTTGGCATACTTCAGCGAGATCAACTGAGTGTTTTGCCAGAATGAGTGAACTGTTTTCATTTAAAAGAAGTTACCCTTGTAAGTGCAAAAAAAATTAATGCACTTACAGTTGGGGAGATAAATATTGAACACTCCATGTTTTTGTCTTGGGAATAATGTTTCTAAAGGAGTTGTTAACATGAAATCGAACCAGATTTTGATAAAAACCCAAACAAAAAAAATCTTAAAATTTAGTTCTGTGTAATAACAATGACATGACACAAGGAGAACGTGCTGAACTACTGCAATGTGTTTAATGCTTTATATAAAAGGCTTTTTTTTGGTGCTGGCAGCTTAAAGACAAATCAAATCACATCATCAGTGTGCTATGATGAGTGAAAAGCTTAGGTGCTGGCTCCAGACAGTGTAAAATACAAACAATGCAAAATACAGAGAGCGCAAAATACAGACAGTGCAAAATACAACAACATACTCCCAAAAGAAAAAGAAAAAAAAAGTGAATTTGGCAGTGTTGCCAGCGATACGTACGATGAATAGGTGTACACATAGTTGTAGGCAGTATTGTTTTAAGTATTAATTGGTTAAAGTGCACATTGATGGTGTGCAGTGCGGGGTATGGAGGAGTTTGTGTGGGGTGTGTCTGAGGGAAGAAACTTTCCTTCAGACGGCTGGTGCGTGACGATGCTGCGGAACCGTCTGCCATGAGGGTTGCAGAGAGAAAAGTCTATGGCTTGAGTGGCTGTTGTCACTGATGATTCTCTTGGCTTTCCTCATGCACCTCCTGGTGTAGATGTCCTGGAGGGAGGGAAGCTCACCTACTAAGCGTCCAGCAGTTCGCACAATTCTATGTAGACCTTTGCGATTGCTGCTGGTGCTGTTTCCGTACCAGGTGGTGATGCAGCCAGTCAGGATGCTCTCCTCAGTGCAGGTGTAGAACGAGCGGAGGATGTAGAGGCTCATTCCAAACCTCCTGGGAAGCCTGAGGAAAAAGAGGCGTTGTTGTGCCTTCCTCAGCAATGCATCTAAAGAAGCCTCTCATATGGAGAATGAAGTCACATGCATTGCTCAGCTGTGAGTTTTATTCAACAGTGTCAAAATCTTGATAGCTCTGTGGATCTCGTCTATCAAATCTGATGTTTGTTTTGTATTTTCTGTTGGATTCAAATCAGGTGATTGGCTGGGTCATTCTACAGCTTAATTTTCTTTCTCTGAAAGCATTTGAGAGTTTCCTTGGCTGTGTTTTGGATCACTGTCTTGCTGAAATGTCCACCCTGGTTTCATCTCGATCCTCCTGCTAATGTAGATGTTGAACTGAAGCAGCTGATATTCCAACGCAATTTAACGGCAATTCGTAACTTTTTGATTTAGTGGCTAATTTGTATGAAATCGTATGATCTCATTCGTACAAATTAGTACGATTTGCTCATCACCCAATGATGGTTGCGGTTAGGGGTGGGGTTAGGTGCAACGCCTCCTTTTTGCATTTTTGTACGACTGAACTCGTATGAATTCGTACGAATTAGCCACTAAACTGACAAAACGTACAATACTTACGTTTCCTTATGAGATCAGGCTGGATATTCATTTACACTGAGGAAGGGCAGAGGGTTGCTGAAGAACTACTGAGATTTCAGCTGCTGTCTGGGCTTTCACTGATGTTCTACACCTCCTTTTCTTCATGTGTTCAATACTTTTACCGTGTCTTTTCATTTTATTATACATAACTTTATTTGTAAACTAATTAGATTTGTTTTCTCTGCATATATGGATTTCTTTGGTTGTTGAACAGCACCTTTAGAAATATGTTTTCTGAGAAAAATATTGACGTGTTCAATACTTATTTTCCCCACTATATATCTGAACCGGATTAATTTGGACTTACCAAAACTATATTCAAAATGAAAACAGAAAAAAACTATTAAAAATAAATAAAATAATAACATTTAATAATAATAAATAATAAAACAACATGCAATAATAATAATAATAATAATAATAATAATAATAATAATAATAATACCAACAACATTTACTTGATGCTAAAATAATACTGTTCTAAACAGCAACATCCTCATTATTCAATCCTTCCTTTTCTTTTTGTCTTAGTCTCTTTATTAATCAGGGGTCACCACAGCGGAATGAACCGCCAACTTATCCAACATGTATTTACGCAGCGGATGCCCATCCAGCTACAACCCATCACTAGGAAACACTAATACACCCTCATTCACACACACACACACACACACACACACACACACACACACACACACACACACACACACACACACACACACACACACACACACACACACACACACACACACACACTACGTACAATTTCACCTATATCACATTACTTTGGACTTTGGGGGAAACCGGAGCACCCAGAGGAAACCCACACCAACACGGGCAGAACAAGACATCCTGATTATAAACATATCAAATATTGTAAATCAGAAAATCCTACTAATAAAACTATAATTGGTTATACTTAGAATCTTCACATGTGCTTTAATTTGTTAATCAAGACATCAAAATAAGGGTACTTTAAATGACGAAAAAATATGAGAATTTATTTTAAATTATGACATGCAATAAAATCAAGCACCTTTTCCACCAGGGTAACTGTGCAGCGGAGATTGCAAAAGATCATTGTTCAATTCATTCATTTTCCTTCAGCTTAGCCCCTTATCTATCAGGGGTCGCCACAGCGGAATGAACCACCAACTATTCTGGCATATGTTTTATGTAGCAGATGCCCTTCCTTCTGCAACCCAGTACTGGGAAACACCCATACACACTCATTCACACTCATACACTAAGGGCAATTTAGCTTAGCCAATTCACCTATATCGCATGTGTTTGGACTGTGGCAGAAACCGAAGCACCCGGAGGAAACCCACGCCAACACGGGGAGAACATGCAAACTCCACATAGAAATGCCAACTGGCTCAGCCGGGACTCGAACCAGCGGCCTTCCTGCTGTGGAGGCGACAGTGCTACCCACTGCCAAATCACTTTTATATTTGTTGATGTCAATGAGGAGATTTACCCTGATCCGCCCCGTCTCTCAGTGTTCTCCACCCCTTCGCTCCTGCAGAAGAGATTTCTGTCCTCGGGCCACACTCGTCTTCCAGACAGGCTAAAGGTTACGTGGCTTGGAATCTGGCAGATCAGGTTCCAGATCAGCATTTATTGCTTTCAGATTTCATGCTTTGCTTTAAAACAGTGACTCTGCGGTAGGGCTGAACAACATATCGCACAATTATCGCTATCACGATAATAGTATATCCAATGTACAGCTGTAGTCAATATTATTAGCCCTCCTGTGAGTTTTTTCAAATATTTCCCAAATGATGTTTAACAGATTCAGGAATTTTTCACAGTATTTCCTCTAATATTTTCTCTTCTGGAGGAAGTTTTATTTGTTTTATTTTGGCTTGAATAAAAGCAGTTTTAAATGTTTTAAAAACTATTTTAAGGTCAATATTATTAGCCCCCTTAAGCTATATTTGTTTTGGATTGTCTGCAGAACAAACCACTGTTATACAATGACTTACCTAATTACACCAACTTTAACCTAATTAAGCCTTTAAATGTCACTTTAAGCTGAATAATAGTGTCTTAAAAATATCTAGTCAAATATTATGTACTGTCATCATGGTAAAGATAAAATAAATCAGTTATTAAATGAGTTATTAAAACTATTATGCTTATGTGTTGAAAAAAAATCTTCCCGTTAAACAGAAATTTGGGAAAAAAATATAAAGGTGAGCTAATAATTCTGACTTTAACTGTACATATCGCAGTCAAGTGTGATAAATTACATTTATTCTAAGCGTTGGTTGTTTAATCTAAATTTGACCAATCAGATGGGGCCTTGCTTTCTTTATCCCCGCCTCCCACGCCAATCAGAGTCAAAATATCTGTTGAGGTTTTCCCTCACAGAGTTTAAAGAGTAAATATATACACCGAGACAGTTTTTTTAGTCTGAATTAGAATTAATTAGACCTAAAATATATAATTTCCCTGTATTTTAATAGCATTAGATAAATAAATGATTTAAAAACAGCTAATAAAAACAGCAGTTTTCTATGGAAATGTTATAGTGTATACTCACAATACTCAACAACTATATCACATATTTTTCCAGTAACTTAGCAGGTGGTCAGTTTATTTGCAGAGCAATAAAAAGAAGTGATTAATGTTAGTTAATGCATTTACTAACATGAACAAACAATGAATAATACAGTACAGTATTTTTTCATGTAACATTAGGTAATGGAAATACAGTTGTTCATTGTTAGTTCATGTTAATTCATGGTGCATTAACTCAGGGGTTCCCAAACTTTTTAGTCCGCGACCCCCAAAAAAACAATATCAGTGACTTGCGACCTCTACTACCTTCTGGGTTGGTTATAAAAGTGCAAATCTTGCATGTTGCTCTATTCTTGTGTAATTTTGGAGATCATCCTCTATGTTTATGGACTGTATTTGTTTTTAATGTATGTGAGTGCCGTAAAGGTATCAGAAAGTTTAACCTGGTGCCATGAAAATCAATCTGCTGTATCTGACGTATTGCTGTGTCTTTAATATAACGTAATCACCTCAGAGGTTGGAATCCAATGGGAAAAATATTAATAATTGAATTATATTTTTGTTTTTTTAATGTAACTATTAACTTCTATTTTTAACTTCTGTAGGTTATGAAATATGGCAATTCCTACTTCCTAGTTATAATAATATAGTTTTTGGAAATCACTAAGTGACCCAACTTATTGTCTTATGACCACCTAGGGGTCTGGACCCCCATTTGGGAACCACTGCATTAACTAATGTTCACAAGCATGAATTTGGATGTTAATAATGCACAGAGATGTATAAAGCACTAGAGACCCAGACTTAAGTAAAAGTACAAGTGCTCTATCAAAAAAGTGACTTGAGTGGAAGTTGAAGTGCTCTTTCAGCACAAGTATTCAACATTTTTTGCACTTAAGTATTACAAATAGTTTATTTTAAAATTTACTACTGAAGTACTGAAAGTAAAAGTACAGACATATTGTTTTGTTTATTTTAAATATCTTTTTGGGGCACAGGATTAAGCAGAACAAAAAGAACCATGGTTTACGATTTATAATATAAATAAATAAATAAATAAATCAGAATCAGTTTTATTGCCAAGTGTGCTTTACACACACAAGGAATTTGTTTTGGCAACAGAAGCTTCCAGTGTACATAAAGTGACGAGTGACAACACAAAATTAAATACAAGAAAGAAAAGGCAATAAACATTAAACAGAGATGCAGTTAGTCAAAAAGATCTGGATGTTGAATTGTATGTACAGATATGCTGTAAATATACTGGTTATAAGGTGCTGTGTACAAGTGCGTATGAGAAAGTATTGCACGTTTATTGCACAGTAGGAGAATATTGAACTGTTCATGAGGTAGATGGCCTGAGGAAAGAAACTTTTCCTGTGTCTATCTGTTTTTGTGCTTGGTGCTCTGTAGCGCCGACCAGACGGTAACAGTTGGAACAGGCAGTGTGCTGGGTGTGAGGCATCCAGAGTGATTTTACGAGCCCTTTTACTCACTCTGGAAGAGTACAGTTCTTGAAGTGTAGGAAGGGTAGTGCCAGTGATTCGTTTAGCAGTCCGGACTATTCGCTGTAGTCTACGAAGGTCGGTTTTGGCAGCTGAGCTGAACCAGACGGTGATTGAAGTGCAGAGGATGGATTGGATGACAGCTGAGTAGAACTGTACGAGCAGCTCCTGTGGCAGGTTGAACTTCCTCAGCTGACGAAGGAAGTACAGTCTCTGCTGGGCTTTCTTTACAATGGAGTCAATATATATATATATATATATATGATGGGTCAAAAACACCATTCAGCGTGACAGCCTTTATGATAGACAGTTAACATTATGTGAACATTGCAGCATGATATGAACCGCGGGTAGCTAACAGTAGTTAACTTATCTAGCTCTTATGGATAGCTCAAACTGCTGTTTTGTGTACTATATAATCTTTAACTTGACATGTTTCTTCAAATCCGACAGTAGAGTATGCACTTCATTCTATATGAACTGTCTTTCACTCTGACAAATGCAAACATTGGTTCTAAATAGGGTCACAGGTGGTCTTTTTCCTCATCGCCACGAACAGTTGAAAGTAAAGGAGTTGAAGGTGGAATTTCTGGGTTTACCATGTCTAAAACAAACTAAAGTGCTCTCAATGCGTCTGATCAATGAATGATTGATTCGTAACATTTTTATAATTGTAACGAGTAACTATGCAACACATAATAAATCTACTGGAGTAAAATTATTAAGCTCATCGAAAATATGTACTGAAGTAAAAGTAGAAGTAGGAGAAGAAAACAATACTCCAGTAGAGTACAGATACAACCTTTTAGTACTTAAGTACAGTAGTGAAGTAGTTCTACTTCGTTACTATACATCTCTGATAATGCATTAGTTTGTACAAATGCTGTACAATACATTCACTAATGAAGCCTTATTGTAAAGTGTGGCCAAAGAAGTGTAGATAAACACCTGAAGGAGAAACCCAACGAGTGTCTTCATGCTGCCATCTTTAATCCTGCTTCCTTAAAATAAAATTGAAGCTGTGCATCAAATCAAAAAGTCGATTAAACTGGATTACAGGGTGGACGGCTTTCTTCCGATTGCTTGGCAGCTTGGAAAGCTGGAATCACTGTGATATGTAGTCATTTTGTAATCATATGGCTTTCACTCCTCTGTCTTTAGACTGTAAGCCCATCATTTCAGCTCACAGGCCAGTATTTTACTGTCTCGCTGGATTTTGGGGGCAGCGATGCAGTTTGGGACAAAAAGCATATCTTTGATTTGTTAAAGCTATGCTTTCTGCATTGAGTTTTTGGGAATCTGGCATAAGATTAAATTAATTTAGAAAGGAAAGACAACTAAGATTAACATTGACCTTCCAACCGGGTTGCTAAGCAGTTTTTTTCTCAAACCACGTCAATGAAAGAAGAGCTGAGGAAACAAAAAAACATGAAGAGGAGGAGACAACGGAGCTCGTCCCACCCTGAACCACCTCAGGAAACACTGTACGGTTTATTGGTCTTGTTCAGATGTACACCATGCTCCATACAATTTAGCCCCTCAACAATATTTCTTTATAATGCAGAAATGAAATGATTGTATATTGAATTTTAAGAAAGAAAATATTGCACTAAGAATTTTTTGGTCACAAGAAAGCAAATTTTATTGAAAAACTACACTGTAAAAAATCCATAAATTAGCAGTTTACTGTATTTTGGGATTTTTTCATTTCTAAACATAAAAGTTTTAATAACTCATTTCTAATAACTGACTTATTTTATCTTTGCCATGATGACAGTACATAATATTTGACTGGATATTTTTCAAGACACTAGTATTCAACCTAAAGTGACATTTAAAGGCTTAACTAGGTTAATTAGGTAAGTTAGGGTAATTAAGCAAGTCATTGTATAACAGTGGTTTGTTCTGAAAAAAAATTAAAACTGCTTTTAGTCAAGTCAAAATAAAACTTTCTCCAGAGGAAAATAATTATAGAACATATTGTGAAAAATGTCTTGCTCCATTAAACAAACAACACTGTCACAAAAATACAATTAAATTCCCACATACATTAAGTTTTCTGATTAGGCATTGCATTACATTTGGAGAAAATATATTTTGTTGGTATTTTTAGAAGTTAGTGAAGGGCTTAGGTCAGTATTTCTCTAGGTGATCTGTACGACTAGCCCAGCCTTATCATGGACTCATACAAGAACAACATGTAACATACACCAAAACATATCCTGAGTAACATATATAAGATTCACAAAAATGTAGACAGCGCCCTCGAGTGGATTTGTCACCTAAAACGTACAAAAAGCATACCCTAAGTAACGCATTTAAGATTCCTAAAAACTTAGACAGCACCCTCTAGTGGATTCATCACCTGAAATGTACAATAAAGTACCTTAAGTAACGTATTTAGAATTCACAAAAATTTAGACATCGCCCTCTAGTGGATTCGTCACCTGAAACGTACAAAAAACTACCGTAAGTAATGTTTTTAAGATTCACAAAAATGTAGACAGCCCTCTCTAGTGGATTTGTCACCTGAAACATACAAAAAAGTACCTTAAAGAATGTATTTAAGATTCACAAAAACATAGACATCACCCTCTAGTGAATACGTCACCTGTAACGTACAAAAAATACCCTAACTAAACGTATTTAAGATTCACAAAAATGTAGACAGAGCCTTCTAGTAGATTTATCACTGAAACATACAAAAACGTACCCTAAGTAACGAATTTAAGATTCACTAAAACATAGATATCGCCCTCTAGTGGATTTGTCACCTGAAACGTACAAAAAACTACCATAAGTAATGTATTTAAGATTTACAAAAATGTAGACATTGCCCTCTAGTGGATTTGTCAACTGAAACGTACAAAAATGTACCTTAAGTAAAGCATTTAAGATTCACAAAAACGTAAACAGCGCTCTCCATTTGGAGTCTGAAACGTATGACAAAGCCTACCCCAAGAAACGTATTTAAAATTGACAAAAAAATAGACATCGCCCTCTAGTGAATTTCTCACCTTAAACATACAAAAAACTACGCAAAAAAATGAATTTAAGAATCACAAAAGCAAAGACATCAGCCTCTACTGGATTCGTCACCTAAAACGTACAAAAAAGTACCATAACACTTAAGATTCACAAAAATGTAGATAGTGCCCTCTATTTGCAGTTTAAAATGTACAACAAAGCGCACCCCAAGAAATGTATTTAGGATTGCCAAAAACATAGACAGTGCCCTCTAGTGGATTTCTCACCTTAAACGTACAAAAAACTACCCTAAGTAATGTATTTAAGATTCACAAAAGCATAGACATTACCCTCTAGTAGATTCGTTACCTGAAACGTACGAAAAAGTACCCTCATTAACATTCTAGATACACAAAAACATAGTCAGTCCACTCTAGAAGATTCATCACTGAAACGTAAAAAAACCCCCAAGTAGTGTTTTTAAGACTCACAAAGATTCACATCGCCCTGTAGTGAATTTGACAGCTGAAACATACAAAAAAAGTACCCTAAGTAACGTATTTAAGATTCACAAAACCATAGACAGCGCTCTGCATTTGGATTCTAAAACGTACAACAAAGCCTACCCCAAGAAACGGATTTAAGATTGACAAAAACATAGACAGCGCCCTCTAGTGGATTTCTCACCTTAAACATACAAAAAACTATCCTAAATAATGTATTTACGATTCACAAAAGCAAAGACATCGCCCTCTACTGGATTCGTCACCTGAAACATACAAAAAAGTACATAAGTAACGCATTTAAGATTCACAAAAACGTAGACAGCGATCTCCATTTGGAGTCTGAAACGTACAACAAAGTCTACCCCAAGAAACGTATTTAAGATTGACAAAAACATAGACAGCGCCCTCTAGTGGATTTGTCACCTTAAACATACAAAAGACTATGCTAAATAATGTTTAAGATTCACAAAAATGTAGACAGTGCCCTCTATTTGCAGTTTAAAACGTACAACAAAGCGCACCCCAAGAAATGTATTTAAGATTGCCAAAAACATAGACAGTGCCCTCTAGTGGATTTCTCACCTTAAACATACAAAAAACTACCCTAAGTAATGTATTTAAGATTCACAAAAGCATAGACATTACCCTCTAGTAGATTCGTTACCTGAAACGTATAAAAAAGTACCCTCATTAACGTTCAAGATGAACAAAAACGTAGACAGTCCACTCTAGAAGATTCATCACTGAAACGTAAAAAAAAAAAACCCAAGTAGTGTATTTAAGAATCACAAAGATTCACATCGCCCTGTATTGAATTTGACAGCTGAAACATACAAAAAAGTACCCTAAGTAACGTATTTAAGATTCACAAAAATGTAGACATCGCCCTCTAGTGGATTCGTCACCTAAACGTACAAAAAAGTACCATAAGTAACGCATTTAAGACTCACAAAAAAAGACCTCCATTTGGAGTCTGAAACGTACAACAAAGCCTACCCCAAGAAACGTATTTAAGATTCACAAAAACATAGACAGCGCCCTCTAGTGGATTTCTCACCTTAAACATACAAAAAACTACCCTAAGTAACGTATTTAAGATTCAGAAAAGCATAGACATTACCCTCTAGTGGATTTGTCACCTGAAACGTACAAAAAAGTACCATAAGTAACGTATTTAAGATTCACAAAAATGTAGACAGCGCCCTCCATTTGGAGTCTAAAACGTACAACAAAGCTTACCCCAAGAAACGTATTTAAGATTAACAAAAACATAGACAGCGCCCTCTAGTGGATTTGTCACCTGAAACGTACGTCAAAACAATTTCAAGTAAGCTACTTCAGATTTTCAAAAATGTAAGCAGACCTATCTATTTGTAGACTGAAATGTACAACAAAACATACCCTAAGTAAAGTATTTAGGATTCACAAAAATGTTTTGTCAGTGTTTTTAAAAGTGGTCTCTTCTGCGCACTACAGTACAACAGTAATATATGGAAATACTTTTTACTAACTCTGTGTCACATGATCATGCTAATATGCTTCTAATATTTGCTGATCAAGACAATTTGAACGCAGTTCTTCTATTTAGCATCTTTGCTCTCCCCAACACACAGGACCAAACCTTAAAATGTTAGTAAGACAGATTCTTTCCTACATTCAGTCCACATTATTCTCATTCCTCAAGTTTAGTCTGAACAGAAACACCCACTCCATCTTACTCTCCTCCTCAATGCTCAATCCCCGCCTTCAACCCCAGTCAGAGAAAGAAAGAGAGACAAAACAAGAAAGAAGCAGAATGGAAAATATGACTGAATTTTACCCAGACTGCAGATAATGTGATGCTGGAACTCGCAGCACAAACTACCGAAGAGCAAAAAGACTCTGAAAACAAAACAACCACAAGCTGCTGTGAATCAAGAGCAAACACTCAAACTGTGTGTAACGAAGTATATCATTAGTTTATGTGTTCCTGATTATAGGTTGATATATTTGGTGATTATTAGATGTTAGAGAACATGTAAATGTTTGGGAAGCTCCAGGCTGTCTGATAAACGTCATCAGGCTCGACTCATGACAGATGTGCTGCTTTTTTCGTGGGTTTTTTCATCCAGACATGAGTTCCAGCCGCTCTGGCAGACATTTCCAACATGGGAAACCTCTGCCCAGAGAAACATCTGAAAAAGAACTTTTCCACTTCTTCACTAAGACATTGTTCCTCGCTGTCTGAATCTGCTGCCTTGTTTGCTGAACAACTGTTGTTGTCTTGTTTGCATTAATTACTGTTAGCAATAAAACGAGGCTGGTAAGGTAGCCTACTTTTTTTGTGAATTCACAAAAACATAAATTTTCTAGATATTTTTGATAGATAAAGGTTAATTTTTATGCAGTTCTTTGCACAACACCAAATAAATGCCACAAAATATATGGCATTTATAATCGAATGCATTTGCCTCACTTCTTTAACCTTTACAGTATATGAACAACTTTTCTGCTCTTGTCAGTTTGGCTCACTTGGTATGGTGCTTCACCTGTGTTGCAAAGTGCTCGGGTTCGAGTCCAGTGAAGCACACTAACAGTACACCAAAGTCATAAAAGCTATGTAAAATTAAGTAAACCTACGTGGTAGGAATGTACTTTTATCTTGCATTTGCTTATAAAAACACTATTGGTTGAGTTTAGGTAAGTCAGTGTTAAGCTAAGTGATCTGTACGACAAACCCTCCGTGGAAGTGTATCCGAACAAAAACTTACCCTAAGTTACGTACAGAAGATTCACAAAAATGTGGGCAGAGTGGATTCATCATCTGAAGCATACAAAATCCTAATGTATCCCAATTAACGCATTTAAAAAACACAAAAATGTAGACAGCGCCCTCTAGGGGATTTGTAATCTGAAGCGTACAAACAAAACATACTCTAAGTGACGTATTTAAAATTGACAACAAAGTAGACAGCGTCCTCTAGTGGATTCAACACCTGAAACGTATAACAAAACGTACCCCAATTAGCATATAAAAAAAATTGACAGCTACCTCTAATGGATTTGTAATCTGAAATATACAACAAAACGTACCCTAGTTAACATATTTAAGATTCACAAAAATGTAGACAGAGCCCTCTAATGGATTTGTCATGTTAAAAGTACAACAAAATATACCCTAGGTAGCGTACTTAAAATCAACAAAAACATAAACAGCGCCCTCTAATGGACTTGTCATCTGAAACGTACAACAAAACATATGCTAAGTAACATTAAATATATACAAAAACATACACAGTGCCCTCTGGTGAATTTGTCATATGAAATGTACAACAAAACATACCCTTAAGGGGGTCGCACACCAGATGCATCACTTGGCGAAGCGCTATGCAGCACCATGCATTTTAGAATTATAAACATAGATTTCTATTAGAGTACACACACCGGCACCGCAAGTTGGCAGCTGTCCACGCCACCCAGCTACGACTCAGGACACTTTTTATATTTCTGCCGCGCCACAGAGCGCCATCTGAATAGTTTCATATAAAATAAAATTTGAATGTGCGCATCTGGTGTGCGATACTTCCAACTGTCACGTGTGTGCCATGTCGCAGCGCTGAGTGTCGCATCTGGTGTGCGACGCCCTTCAGAAAGCTACTTCTGATTTGCAAAAAATTTTAAGCACCCGCTAATAGGGTTGTCATCAGAAAAGTACAACTAAACGTACCCTAAAGCAAGTCACACACTGGTTGCGCTGCTCAGCAATGTGCTGAGACGTGCATATGACAGTTGGAAGTAACGTACTCCGTACGCGCACATTTGCATGTTATTTAAAATGAAATTATATAGATGGCGCTCTGTGGCGCGGCAGAAATGTGAACACTGTCCTAAGTCGTAGCTGGGCACTGCCGACAGCTGCTGACTTATGGCGCCGGTACCCTGATAGAAATCTATGTTTGGAATTCTAAAATGCATGGCACTGCATGGCGTTTTCGTGGTGCAGCACAGAATTGCACATCTGGTGTGCGACCTCCTTAGGAAACTTATTTAAAATTAACAAAAAAATCCTAAACTCCTCTAATGAATTAGGCACCTGAAACAAAACGTACCCTAAGCAAGATATTTCAAATATGCAAAAAATGTTAAAGTGCCGTCTAATTAGGGCTGCACGAAATTGGAAATTCCAACAATGCGATATTTTTTATTTTGCGAAATATATTGCGATAGGAATACAATTTCACCATATGACTTCATATCTAGATTTGGAAAGAATTTATAATGTTAGATTGATTAGGATGATTCTGCATCAGGAATGCATCGCCATAAAATCTAATAAACAATCTATAAACGTTTTTGGGTCCCCCGACACATTTTCATTGTGGTCTTTGATATTTGCAGTGCGTTTCTGTATTTGCATGTGTTGTGATTATTTTCATGCATAACAGTCTATAAATACAATCAAGACAAAGATACAATCGAAATAATGTTTTTATCATTTAACAAGTCTAACAGTATTTAGGTACAGCAACCTAATGATAAAAATAAAAATAATTCAATAAAATTAATCATAGTTAAGGACATAAATGGTACAATTTCTTGCGAATGATCACATTGCGATATCGATGCTGAAACGATATACTGTGCAGCCCTACTTCGAATGGACTTGTCATCTGAAATGTACAACAAAACGCACCCTAAGCAACGTATTTAGGATTCACAAAAACATAGACAGTGCCCTCTAGTGGATTTGTCATCTGAATTGTACAACAAACCATACCCTACGTAACGCATTTCAGATTGACAACAACATAGACAGCACCCTCTTATAAATTATTAACGCGAAACGAAACATACCAAGAGTAATGTATTTTAAATTTTGCAAAAAAATAAACTGAGGCATGTATTTCCAATGAGCCTGGGCAGTTTTTTTGTGGTACAGCATTGCACTTGATTCCTAAGATAATGGGTCTAATTGATTGAGAATACACGTACTGATAAAAGCAACCGAAGTAACATGCATTGCATTTAAAGACAGGCATCTAACTAATGGATATTAGAGGAGAAGGTGCATAAGTGTTTTGTGATTTGGGCCACGTGTCTGAACATCTGCTGTGGTTCAGAGATTTAAGATAAATAGTTATTTCATGCACTTAGAGCAGGTTGGAGGGCTGTCGGCTGTAGATTCCCCTGTTTAAATCCCTCCCTGCTCCAAATAGTGATTGTCCAATTCAAGATTGAATACGTCAGCAAGAGTCGCTCCAAGACACGCAACAAGATCAGACGACAGCTTCTACAGGAGATTCAGTGTGATGACCGACTTATGATTACAGTTTAACAATGTTATTATAAAATTGTACTTATAATAATTATTAAAATGTAATGTGTTAATATATTTAATGTTATATTGTTATTTATTTGCCAATGGCTTTTCTGAAGTCTACACGAGGACCCTGCTGTTTATTAATTTTTTTGACTGATTTTGAAGTAGAGAGTCTGAAGCAGTGAGATGTGTAAGTGAAGCAGGGGGGGATGAGCTCAGCGCTGTCTGGAAACCTCATCATGCCCTGACGCCACCACACAAAAACTCATAAATACTGCTGCAGGCCGACGCACATGCAGATTCCACAAACCAACGAGAGGAAAAAAGCAGTCGAGAACAGAGAAAAGCAGAAGACGAGAAATAATCAGAAGGTGTGACAAAGAACAGAGTGTGCTGGGAGAATCTGCTGGTTTGTGTGTGAACAGAATAAAGAGACACAAGGCTGAATGTCTGTCTGATGAAGCATCTGGAAAATCCTGAACAGGAAAAGCAGCAGAATGTGAGTCAGAGACAGACTGCAGCCCCTCACCCTTACACTCCGCACAGTGAGAAACAGGGTTTACATGACTCTAAATGCTGGAGTCCACACTGGAGTCTGCTAACATGCTCAACAGATGTACACAGGAGATGTAGTTCGACTCACATACTGAACTCATGTTTACTCCAAATTAATTTTGTTCTGATGTTAATAGAGCGTATGTGCTTTTGTTTAAAACATCTGTTCAGATTAATCAACTCATATATAAAAAGAGAAAGTTGTGTTTAATAGTGCAGAAAAACTACATTACCCATAATGCTTTGCAGAGTTTTTCACCAATCAGTAGCAAATAGCAAAGGGCATCAAAAGGGAACTTTAGCTCCACCTACTTCAATGAAGCACTGCATGACAGAAAGAGTGACTAAAAATGGTGCATGCATGTGTCTACACACTAAAATACATCAATAAATAATAATAATAATTATAATAATAAATTATAACAATAATAATAATATATGGAGTTTGCATGTTCTCCCTGCATCCGCGTGGGTTTCCTCCGGGTGCTCCGGTTTCCCCCCACAGTCCAAAGACATGCGGTACAGGTGAATTGGGTAAGCTAAATTGTCCATAGGGTATGAGTGTGAATGAGTGTGTGGATGTTTTCCAGAGATGGGTTGCGGCTGGAAGGGCATCCGCTGCGTAATGATCGTGCTGGATAAGTTGGTGGTTCATTCCGCTGTGGCGACCCCAGATTAATAAAGGGACTAAGCCAACAAGAAAATGAATGACTGAATAATAATATATGTACTTTGTTTTCATCACAATTGGGGCACCAAATGTCCCCATAAGTATATCTATTGCAACCGATTTTAAACTTGTGGGACATAATTTGTTTACCATGAGGAAAACGGCTCATGCGTGAAGTTTATTTATAAGCTAATTTCGAGAGGATCACGTGCTTATGATTGCTTGTGGCTGGTCCCACATTATTCAATTTATGATTCACCAATCAGATGATACCTACGCCACTATAAATACCCTAAGTTCCATATAACAGCCATTTTCGTTTTGAAGAATCCCCCCTTCCACCCCTACTCCTCCTTTTTTTCCTACATGGGTGGCACGGTGGCCCAGTGGTTAGCACTGCTGCCTCACAGCAAGAATGTCTCGGTTTCTAGTCTTTACCAAGTCAGCTGACGTTTCTGTGTGGAGTTTACACGTTCTCCCCATGCTCACGTGGGTTTCTCCCTGGTTCCCTGGTTTCCTCTCACCATCCAAAAACATGCAACTTAAGTTAATTGACTAATCTAAATTGGCACCATAGACATGCTCTAGTCAGTAGTTATCTCTTAAGAGCAATCACTATCTGTTCATTAGCTACTACAGCAGGGGAGTTCTCGAGATCTACCTGAGCTCAAACTCTCCTCTCGCCTTGCAAACCGGAAGGAGCCTTGGGCTCGAGGATCTTATGAGCTTAGGGCTCTCTCCCGGGACAGCATGCCAAAAAAGCTTTATAACCAATCATCAGCAAGTGTGAACTCTTGAAATCACATAATATTAAGTACTGTCAACATGTAATGTTTTCTGTGAAGGTTAGTTTTATATATAGATTTGGGGGGACGAGGACAGAACAGTCTGTACAATATTAACAGAATCTCATCTATGAAAAGTCCCCATAAAGATAGCTTTAGAAATGTGTGTATCCATTATTTAAAAAAAATGCAGAGATTAAAATTAGAGCAAATCAATAATTGAAGGTTCTGAAGGTTTACAGTGGTCAAAAATTTTTATATATTTTCAATCAGGTTCAGTTCAGGACTCTGGACTGGCCATTTCATTTTTTATTCCGGCATAATAATCAAAAGTGCTGAATGTTTTTGTGAGGGGTGGATTTAGGTATAGATTTGAGGAAAGAGGACAGAATATACAGTCTGTACAATATTAACAGAATTACATCTATGGGAAGTCCCTATAAAGATATTGTATATCTAGTATAGTGTATATGTGTGTGTATACCCTTTATTTTTTGAATGCACAGAGATCAAAATTAGAGTACAGCAATAATTGCAACACGAATAAATATTACAGCGGTCAGAAATGAGTATACATTTTCAATCAGGTTTAGGTAAGGACTCTGGACGGGCCATTTCATTTTTCATTCCGGCATAATAATCAAAAGTGCTGAGTGTTTTCTGTGAGGGTTAGGGGAAGAGGACAGAATATAAAGTCAATATTAACACAATTTCATCTATGGTCCCCATAAAGATAGATGTAGAAGTGTGTGTATGTGTGTGTGTATGTGCGTGTTCGTGTGTGTACCCTTCATTTTTGAAAGCACAGATATCAAAATTAGAGCACAGCAATAATTGAAGCATGAAGAATGATTACAGCTAAAATATCTGAAGGTTACAGCGGTCAGAAATGAGTATATATTTTAATCATGTTTAAATCAGGACTCTGGACTGGCCATTTCATTATTCATTCCAATGTAATAATTAAAAAAAAAAAACTTTGCTGCTGTATCATGGCTCAAACAGGTGTAATAATATTATGCAGCACCTGAAAATAAGTCTGAAAGTATAGCTCCTAGCCAAATCTGTCAAAATATCAACATTTAATTTTCTGTTGGTCTTGGCACACAATATAATGTGTCAAGCTTTAAAATGAAGCTTTCCTTTAATATTTGATGGATGAACTGTGAGAAAAATAATCCCACTTTATTGTACCTTATTTTTTTAACAGTTAAACCAAATTTACTCTTATGATTCCCTCAAAGTATCATGCTGCGTTGAAAAACGACATATATGATGTGCAACTAATCACTCAGAAGCTTTAAATTACAACATACACCTACAACAGGTGGTCTGTGACGCTTTCTTTCTGACACAAGTGCCTCTGACAGGAACTGAAGCCTCTTAAGGTATCATTTGATTTGGCAGTTATTTCATGTAACTGCGCAAGTAATACCTTACAAGAGAGAAATTTCCTGAATGCAGCCAAGACCTGTTGCTGTGTTGATGCTCTCTGAAAGGAAAGCCAGCACCTCTCCAATCCTCAAACACACAATGTGCCAGAGAGCACCGCTAAAATAATCTACATTTCCTCCTCCCTTATGTATCTCCATTCCCAGTCTCTGTCCGCGATCATGATGGATGTTTTCTGTTCACTCTCATTGCTTCTCCATATCAGCCGCTTACACAGTAGAGGTTAACCTTGGCTTGAAGAAGCAGCCAATCAAAACAAAATCTCAGGGGTGATGTCCCGCCCTCATGATATGTTATTCTGAAGAACAGCATTATCACTTAATCCGTGAAAGATCATTCAGGAAACTGTTGTAGACTTTAGGAGAGCAAAATTATATCCGATAAAGCTGTATATTTAAGATTATTTGATGTGCATTTGGAAAGTTTTCTTTATGATACTCCTTGTGAAAAATAGTTTCGTTAGTTTTATATACGTAGCTTTTTTTAATGTAAAAAATGCTTGATTCCACACAATTCCTTATGGTTGTGTTTTAGCCTGTGATACAAATTATGATATGTAGATATTTGTACTTCAAAACACTGCTGTATAATAATATCAAAAATGAATGAAATACAAAAATTTACCGTGAAATTGAGAAATTTATTTTACAGTTATTCTATTGCATGTTTGCCCGTTTTTCTGCATAAATTTGATGATTTTTTAAATAAAAATGTATGACAAAAAAGAAATGAAATATGGTAATTTACCATTAAATGTCGACATTTCTTTTACGTTCATATGATATTAATAAAAGTTTTTTTATTTTTACAATTTTACAAATTTGGTATATTGTTTATGACAACAGTTTATGACTAAAAAAATTGTAATTTACTGTAAATTGTAGATATTTTTTTACGCTTCTCCTGTAAATTATGGCAACCACAGCTGCTGTATTTTTTTACTGTAAATTTGACAATTTTTTTCATAACAGTGTATGACAAAAACAACAACAAAAAAACATGGTAGTTTACCGTAAAATGTAGACATTTATTTTAAGTTCCTACTGCATTATTAAAGGTTAAACTCCAGCAACCTGCTGCTTCTTTTTACCATGCATTTTAAGTTTTTTATGACAGTGTATGACAAAAAATAATTAAATATGGTAATTTACTGTAAAATGTAGACATTTCTTTTACGCTCCTACGGTATTATTAAAGGCTAAATTTTTCAGCCTAAGTTTTTCAGCGTAAATTTAACGATTTTTTTTTATAAAAGTGTGACAAAAAATCTATTAAATAAGCTAATCTACCGTAAAATGTAAAAATGTATTTTATGTTCCTCCCGCATTATTAAAGGTTAATGCAACCACAGCTGCTGTTTTTTTACTATAAATTTGAGACATTTTTATAACAGTGTATGAAAAAAATCTATAAAATCTATAAAATATGGTTATTTACTGTAAAATGCAGACATTTCTTTTATGTGGCTACCGTATTATTAAAGGTTAAATTTTAGCAACCACAGCTGCAATTTTTTTACCGTAAATTGTAAAAAAAAATGTAGAAAATGTATGACAAAAAATAAATTAAATATGCTAATGTACCGTAAAATGTAAACATTTCTTTTATGTTCTCTCCGTATTATTAAAGGTTAAACCGGCAACCACAGCTGCTGTTTCTTACTGTAAATCATAGACATTTTTTTATAACAGTGTATGACAAAAAAATATATATGAAATATGGTAACTTACTGCAAAATGTAAACACTTCTTTTACGTTCCACCCGTATTATTAAAGGTTAAATTCCGGCAACCACAGCTGCTGTTTTTTACTGTATATTTTAGACATTTTTTATAAGTGTATGACAAAAAAAATCTATGAAATATGGTAATTTACTGTAAAATGCAGACATTTCTTTTACGTGGTTATTGTATTATTAAAGGTTAAATTTTAGCAACCACAGCTGCCATTTTTTTACTGTGAATTGTACAATTTTTTTAAGTGTAAGACAAAAAAAAAAATGAAACATGGTAATTTACAATAAGTGAAGTTTATTTATAAACTAATTTCGAGAGGATCACGTGATTATGATTGAACACGGCTGGTCATGCATTAACCATGTATGACCAACCAATCAGACGATTTTTTAACCCACTATAAAGAGCCAGAGTTTCTTACTACAGTCATCTTCGTTTGAAGAATCCCCCCTTCCACCCCTACTCCTCCTCTTTTCCTTTCATAGGGCGGCACGGTGGCCCAGTGACTAGCACTACGGCCTCACAGCAAGAACGTCACCAGTTCAAGTCCTTTAACAGACTTGCTGTCGTTTCTGTGTGAAGTTAGCATGTTCTTCCCGTGCTTGCGTGGGTTTCCCCTGGGTTCTCTGGTTTCCTCCCACGTTCCAAAAACATGCACTACAAGTTAATTGAACAATCTAAATTTAGCACTAGTCAAACTTTTATGCATCAGCATATCTCTCCGTAGCAATTATTTTCTTCATCAACTCTTACAAAAGGGGGGAGTTCTCGAGATCTACCCGAGCTCAAAGCTCCCCTCTCGCCCTGCAAACGGGAGGGAGCCCAGGGCTCAAGGACCTTTTGGGCTCAGGGCTCTCTCCCAGGACAGCATGCCAAACTTGCTTTTATAATCAATCATCAGCTAAGTGTGAACTCTTGAAAAATGCAGACATTTATTTTACATACATAAAGTATTATTAAAGGTTAAATTCCAGCAACCACAGCAGCTACACAGTTTATGTTTTTTACCATAAATTTTTTGTAGTTTTTATAACCATGTATGACAAAAAATTAAATATGGTAATTTACTGTAAAATGCAGACATTTCTTTTACGTGGCTATTGTATTATTAAAGGTTACATTTCAGCAACCACAGCTGCCATTGTTTTACTGTAAATTTTGTGTAGTATTTATAACCCTGTATGACAAAAAAATTAAATATGGTAATTTACTGTAAAATGTAAACATTTCTTTTGCGTTCCTACGGTATTATTAATGGTTAAATTCCAGCAACCACAGCTGCAGTTTTTTTAGAGGCAAAATTCAATATGACTTGACCTTGAGTCTCTTTAGAAATGTTTTTACATTTTTTCTCAGTCACTTTAGTACATTTCTAAGATCAGAATTGAAATTTGCAAAACAGCAAGAGCATTTCTCAAAACAGCGCATACAAAAAGTAAAACACCATGGACTACCTGCAAATGCTAATCACTTGCTCAAAATCCTTAGTTCATCTCTCAAAACTAAATATCTGTGTCAATGAACATATCAGTGCCAGCAGAATGTTTTAATCAGGTAAACTACGGCTACAGTTTTGATTACAAATACAGTAGGTTTTTTTGTCTACACCTTAGTGTATGGAAGTTTGATTGCAAGAGACTAAACAAGATTATTAGTTATGATTTTACTGTTTGTACTGTAATATGTTGACAGACCATGTCATTATGATACAGCACTGCTTTTTTCAATTGACCAATTCAGGACAGATTTAGTAAAAAATACAGGCTATGAACTAATGCCTAAATGTTGTTTGGGTGAGAATATTCAGACAGAAACCATTATTATACATTTTGATCAGCATGATATAAGCAACTGATAATGTAGGAAACATCAGAGAATTGTACGTAATCATTTGCATGGATCTACAAAAGGTTTTTGATGTGCACAAGTCACGATCGAGAATTTGTGTTGTGCGATATATTGTCACAGAAGTTGTTGCAATATGTGATATTATTGTCATTTTGAGATCATTTTATGCCACTGATTATACAACAGCATAATAATGCAAATAGCCGTCCTCCTGAGACGCCTCCTGAGACCTTTTCTTTTTTTTTCTGTGATTTCCTACATCCTTTGGGTTAAAAAAAATCTACAATTTAGAGTTTTTACACTTTGTTTTAATTTTTTACTTTACAGCATGTCCACTGTTGTGACCACAGGACCATTTTATGGCTCGTTTCCACTGACTGGTACAGTACGGTACGGTATGGGTCGGTACGGGTCACCTTTATCAGGCTTGCGTTTCCACTGCTAAAAGGGTACCAATGGGAAAAACTACACACAGCATACATTTAGTCCTTATTAGGTTCAAAACAGCAGGAAACAGAGCCCAGTCAGTGCAAACCTCTCATGATTAAATGTGTCTTTAATCATCAGCAGCATGTGTAGCCTCTTGTTAGAGTAATTCCATCATTCAGAGTTCATAATAGTCCAAAAGGTGATGATAATAGTTAAACATGGCAGTTTGTTCACGTTTGCCATATTGTTTTTTTGTGCATCACTGTCGCGTTTGTCAGTTTCTGACAAGATCAGGTTTCAAAAGCACGTCAATAATCAAGCACACGTTATTATCATCAGCTCAAGAAGTTTGTTATTTCAAATAAAGAAACGCGATGAGCACAACCAAAAAAAACGCTCACGCTTCAGACTGGCTCGTAAAAAACTACAGGGCACAGGATAAAATCTGCTCTTCTTTTTGGCTTTGTTGCTGTTCATCAAGACGACGACAATGTTCATTTGAGCCCAGATCGAACAGGGCTCGTTATTATATGTTATAATATGTATATTTAGTCTCTCGGCTGTGTATGAAAACATGGTGGCTCCTTTGTTTTCATTCTGGCTTGTTGCGTGAGCTCGTGACGTATCTCTGTAAACCAATAGCGTTCATCTGCGCGTCTAGCTCCGCCTTTGGGACCCTTTTGGTACCCTTTCTCGTGTTTGGTACGCCTTTTGAAAGGGTGCTGAAAAAGTGGTACGATACGGTTCGGTACGCCTTTTGACAGTGGAAATGGCCATAAAAGCGTACCGATCTGTACCGTACCAGTCAGTGGAAACGAGCCATTAGTTTGAATCGACCGCCAAACTCAGACAACAAAACTGTACAGGATACACTGAAAAATATGATGTCTGCAAAAATGTTGCAAACAATTTATTTGTGTTGAATTTAAACAAACAAATTAAATTTAATAAAATTCTACTTAATTTGTTTGTTTATATTCAGCCCAAATAAATAGTTTACAGCCATTTAACGTAAAAAAAAACTGAGTAAATCCAAGGAAACATCTCTGAATGATTTTTTTTCAGCTGTAAAAGGATATTAATCCAATATTAATGTAACAAAAACTAAACAAAAGCCATTTTTTCCTTTTGTATTGAAATTCCTGAAACAGTCTGAAAGGGAGCCAAACTCAAAAAAAGAAGAAAAAAAAATGAAAAAAAAGTGATGCTAATCCAAAACAAATTTAACATAAAAACAACTTAAAACTGATTGTCATTCTCTAGTTGTCACTAATTGTCTGACAGTCAGAGTCTCCCTCAACTATCTTATAAAGAATCCTCTCTGCTTCAGTTCTGCCTCCTACAACATGCAGTCATTAATTACATTAAGATGGTCCTAGTGTCCACTATAGTGGACATTTAAAGAAGGATAACAGCTTTGAAAGCTAAATGTATTGTTCCTGACCCTTTAATAAACAAATATATATGTAATAATAATAGTAAAAAAACTTTTAAAAAGCTAAATTTTACATACATGTCTCCGCATAAAAATGTGCTTGTTTGTATGCCAGCTATTTTGGATGCAGTGTAAGAAGTGGTTCCTAACATGCCAGCCAATCAAAAGACATATCGTAGAAAGCCCAGGATGTCCTCTGAACAGTACAACTTGACAGAGTAGCTAAAAAAATTAAAGAAAATTCATGAAAACACAATGTCCACTACTGAGGACACAAGTCAATGGGTCTCAGAAGGATAAATACTTTCAAGGGACATGCTTTTCAATAGACAATGCTTTTCATTCTTAATATTATTTAGATTTTGTAATTTGATGTCAAAATGATGTAAATATCCTATTAATTAAATGTCCAATTATTAACCTTGACATGGGTGAGGTAAAATGTAAATGTCTTTGTAAAATGGCTTTAACGTTATTTGTGAGTCTGTAAATATGTACTGCATCACCAAAAACTATTGAGGTCATGTACAGATATTGCACGATAAGTTGATATATTGATTAGTGTGACGAGTGACACAATGATGTGAAGCTTGCACAGGTAGTTTTGAGAATTTCGGTTCTGATCTGAGAAATGTCCAAAGAGAAAAACTGTACTAATTTGCATTGATCATCAGGACTCAGACGAGCTCCTGCGTCTGCTCAGGCCTCCCGGAGCACTTGAGAATGGAGCAGAAACAGTGACTTCAATGGAAAAGAATGCGCAGCGCTCTCCTCGCCCTCCCCAAAACTCAGCCAGAACGTTTCTCCTTCCCTCTCTGGCTTCTGCAAAGTTTTCTGCGGTCAATAGGAAGGACTGTAATGTGCAGTGATGACCACAGCCTGCCCTTAACTTTTCCTCTCGCTCCTCTCTATTTTTTTTACTCTTGCCACGTCTGATGCGCTGTAAGTAATGGGTTGCGTTCGCACTGACCTGAAGACTGACAATGATGAGCACGGTTTTCAAATGAGCATAAAAAATAGTCATATTGGTGAAAACTGACAGCCTGTATCAGTTTTGAAAAAGAAAAGAAGTCATAGATGTTTTTAGACTCTCGATTATAACAACAGTTATGAACTGTTTCCTCTTTTTTGACACATGCACGCACCATTTTCAGTCACTGTTTTTGCTTTGTTCCACATGTTGAGTTTTCATCTGAGAGAGAGAGAGAGAGAGAGAGAGAGAGAGAGAGAGAGAGTGGACCATATGTTCTGATGTGGGACGAGAAAGAGAATTTATTTCCATAGCCAGGGAAACCATGATAACCATTTTCAGATGTCCATGGGATGCAGTAGTGCTATTTCAGCATCACACTGTGAAGAATATCCATAAATGAGCAGTTTTCTGCATTTTGTGATTCATGTTTTTATTTTTCCCCATTATATTTCTGCTTTTGAACTGCATTATAGGATCTTGCTCTTTCCTCCAACAACTTTTAACCTGGAAAAGTTTGAAAAAGTGACTTTTATGAACATTTTTAATAGTTAAAATTGATATATTGTCTGGGTTGATGTTGTATATTAAATGGCACCTATTTGAACCCTTTTTCAAGATATAAGATTAGCCTTTGGTGTCTCCAGAATGTGTCTGTGAAGTTTTCAGCTCAAAATAGCCATCAGATTATTTATTATAGCCTCCAGAATCTGCCCATTTTGGTGTCTGAGCAAAGTGCTTTAAATGCAAATGAGCTGCTTCTACCCGCCCACCGTCCCCACGTGCGTGTCTGCTTCTCATCATACGTTACGTCAGATAAACAGCAGTCAGTGATAGATAGACTTAGATGACGCTGAAAGACAGCTCATTAGTCAAGAATACCAAGTAAGTTTATTTGATGTATTTGTGGTAAAGTTTATTCAAGCCTTTCTGAAACGATAAGTCACACACAATAGCGTTTACTGACACCATGCGGCTGTGGTGATTATAGCGGTTAAGAATTACAGCAATTTTACTCTCTTTATTACAAACATGCTCTGTTTTAAAAACAGTTTAACTTATAAAAAATCACAGAGAGTTGAACAAATATTTTACATTAGATTAGATTAGATTAAACTTTATTGTCATTACACATGTACAAGGAAACGAAATGCAGTTTAGGTCTAACCAGGAGTGCAATAGCAGCAAGTGCAGGATACAGTTATAAAGTGCAGTTATAAAAAAACTATGGTGATATTTATAAATGGATGTACTATAAACATTTAATATACAGGTTGTGTTAGCTATGAACAGAGATTTACAATAGATTGATATATGCACAGGTTGCTATTAGTAATCAGAAGTGTGAAGATAGATAAATAAATTCCAAATGTATATGTACAGTGGGTGTGTACATAATTACAAATGTGCAGTGGGTGTGTACAGTTACAATAAATCAGTCAGTGCAATGAATATGTGCAAAGTGCAGTGATTATGAGGAGTATAAGTTATGAGGAGAGTGGGGGTGTATCAGGGGGGAAAAAGATATTTTAATCTCAGTTTCTTTGCAAAATGTTCTGTGGACATGTGTATACAAGTTATTATAGAAATATGGCACCTGTCAATCAATTAAAAGTGCAACGTTGCGATGAGCCTCAAAATGGGAGGGATTTGGGTCCTATTTTAACATCAGGATATTTAAAAAGAGAGACTTAATGGGTTTTTCATCACTCCAATATGATTGTGGACGCATTATACATACACAGTTCTGTCAGCTTACAAGTGTTGATTTTCATCCTTTAAGCGACAAAAACCTTATAATAAACTAATAAAAATATTTTCTGTTATTTTACAGATTTATTTCTCTATTTTTATTATCACACAGCAAAAATTCCAGTGTTAAATATACAGTGTGATTTTTGCTTGGTGTTGTTCAGTGTTAAAACCGGAGTACATTTTAATCCACGAGTATGAAAGAGCGTATATTTAAGTGGGTTTTTTTCAGTGTTAAACTTGCAGTGTATTTCCCACTAGTGATGGGAAGTCCAGTTTTTTTTACTCGAACCGGTTCTTTCATACAAACAGTGATCAAACCACACAGCAAAACAATCTGTATACATTTAACTCAATTTGAGTTTAACTTAACACTCCTTGGGTGTACATATGACTCCCTCCATTTTGGAGTTAAGATAACACTTTCTGAAGTGTGAAATTGTACATTACTCTCAGAGTTCATTTTAACACGGTAAGAGTTTAATCTTACATCGAACTGGAGTGTGTGTTACCCTTCAAAGTGTTAATATATTACTACGGATATAATATATATTATATTTTCCTATATTATCAATTGGTGTGTGTGTGTGACAGCTAACAGTTATCAAATATGTTGAAAAGTTTTAATTTATTAAATGTTTATCAGTCTTTTGAGAAATAATTTCAATACATTCAACTCTTTGCATTTTAAAACAAGGCATGTTTCAAGTTTAAGTAAAACATACTGGTTTGATCACTGTTTGTTCGAATAAACCGGTTCGAGTAAAAAAAAAAGGACTTAATCACTAGTGGCAAATACACTGCATATTGGGTTAAAAGTTTAACACTGAAAAAAAACCCTCTTAAATATACGTTCTTTCACACTCATGGATTAAAATGTACTCTGGTTTTAACACTGAACAACACCAAAAAATAAATAAATCACACTGTATATTTACACTGGAATTTTTGCTGTGAAAGCACACAAATCACTCTTTCAATTTGTGTCAGATGCTTTAAAAAAAAAAAAAGAATAATAATCTCAATCATGTCCTCTGTGTCTGCGTTCAGGCTGCCCAGTTCAGGTGTCTCGTCGCTCTCTGGAAGCTCACCTGTGTGTGTGTGAGTACAGCAGTATGTTTTACTTAAACTTGAAACATGTCTTGTTGCATTTTAAAATGCAAAGAGTTGAATGTATTGAAATGATTTCTGAACAGATTAATCAACATTTAATAAATTTTATCTATTTTCAACATATTAGATCACTGTTATCTGTCACGCTCCAATTGATAATATAGGAAAAAAGGTCATATATTAACACTTTGAAGGGTAACACACACTCCAGTCTGATGTAAGAATAAACTCTTACTGTGTTAAAAAATGAACTCTGAGAGTAATGCACAAATTTCACACTTTAGAAAGTGGTATTTCAACTCCAAAATGGAGGGAGTCGTATGTACACCCAAGGAGTGTTAAGTTAAACAAATTGAGTTAAATGTACACAGATTTTTTTTGCTGTGCATTTCTTATACATTATATTATTTCAAACTACTAAAATGCCACTAAAAGTCACTTTGTTAAACTGTAGAGTTGAATTTTCAACATCAAACGTCGACAGAGCAGAGATCAACATCCTATAATGCAGTTCACAACTGTAAATAAACTGATGCACAAATAAACTGATACACAAAATATGGAAACTGTTTATTAACAGATATTTTTACAGTGCATTAAGATATTTTTATAGTTTTTAAAGACTAGAGATAGGCGAGTGCGGGGCACAAAGTAACGCAAGGTTAAATGTAACATGGAGTTTTAAGGTATTTGCTCAGGGTTATCCATGGCATGCTTCTGAGGTTTTTACCAGTGTCGGCAGACGTTATTGAATTGAAAAATTTCAGCGAAATTTAGATGAGAAACACAGGAGAAACCATTTTTGCAGCATAAAAGTATTTTTTATTACAGTCAATACTTTTTTAGAAGAAAAAAAAATCTGTGAAAGTATGTCAGTAAAATCTTATATTGTTGTGATCACCGTCTTCTAGGCTAAAAGAATAAACCATTTTGAAGTGAAGTTTATTTATAAACTAATTTCGAGAGGATCACGTGCTTATGATTGCTAGCAGCTGGACCCACATTCACTGCGCACCAATCAGATGATCCCTAAGCTACTATAAATACCCCGGGTTTCATATCACTGCTATCTTCGCTTTTGAAGAATCCCCCCATCCACCCCTACTCCTCCTCTTTTCTAGATGGGTGACACGGTGGCCAGTGCTTAGCGCTGTTGCCTCACAGCAAGAATGTCAATGGATCTAGGCTTTACCAAACCAGCGGGCATTTCTGTGCGGAGTTTGCATGTTCTCCCCGTGCTCATGTAGGTTTCCCCCGGGTTCTTCGGTTTCCTCCCACTGATTAAAAACATGCAACCTAAGTTATTGATTAACCAACACTATAGACTTGCTCCCTATCTAGTACCTATCTCGTTAAAGAGAACTAATATCTGCTCTTCAATCACTACGATGGGGGAGTTCTCGAGATCTACCTGAGCTCGATCTCCTCTCTCGCCTTGCAACGGGAGGGAGCCCCAGGCTCGAGGATCTCATGAGCTCAGGGCTCTCTCCCGGGACAGCATGCCAAACAAGCTTTATAATCAATCATCAGCTAAGTGTGAACTCTTGAAAGATGTATAAAACACACAGAGACTGCTGGCCAGTTTTGAGGAAAACATGACACAGCGGGGTTAGTTGTTACAATTAAGCCACACACTGTTGGACACCGATTAAACCAACGCAATATTTGTTTTGAATTTTGAGTGTAATGTTGAGAACTTAAAAAATAAAAATGTTTTTTAATAGAAAATATTGTTTTAATAGAAAAAATATATTTTATTGCTAATAATGCAAATAAATGCATTGCATAATAATGGATAAATGGATAATAATGCAAATAGATTCAAATGTGTTTACCGGTGAACAAAAACATAAATATTCATACTGTGCTATGTAGAATAAAAAAGAAATGAGCCAATTACTGAGGAAATACAGCTATTATTTAAAGTGAACTGAATTTAAATTAGGTGTGTGAAATCTGCCTTCATAAGCATGTGTTACAAATTGACCCCCTGTCTGTTACAACTTGCCCCGCAGGTGGGGTAAATAGTAACATTTATACTCCTGGCACTTTTGGCAATACAGCACAGAAACCACAGGTCTGGTGATCAGAATTCCAGTGCTCATTTGTTGGAGAGGCTTGTGTGTTATTGGTAAAAAAATATGCTTAGTCTAACCCCATTCATTGTTTGACCAAAACCAAAAAGTCTTACTTTGTGCTCGCTCTCCCCTATCCCGTGCAGTATGATCAGAAGTGGACAATGCTTAAGCATTTGTACGGCATATTTTAGAACTGGAATGTGTCTCTCTTGTTTACCTGTGATCTGATCGAGTAAAATGCGTCTTATTAGCGTGTAAACAGGGCAGCATCAGTCATGTTAAATTCTCAAACTCCCTCTGTCTCATCTGCATAGTCATCCTAGCCTTTTCATTGTAATCTTCGTAAAATAGCTTACATATGGTGCGTGATAGCCATTGACTGTAAAATATATGGATGTAGTATTCGTGACGTCAGCCATAGGTTTCTGAAGAACGCAAAAGAAGCTACCAGTAGGCGTGGCCAACCGTCATCATTTTGTTCGCACGTCATCACACCGACCGGGGGGATACCAAACAAGGGCAAAGAGGCAGAGCTACAGATGCCTGCTAGCATTTTGCTCAGATGGGCTTTTTTTTTGGGGGGAGAAACACGTAATACTACCTTACCACGACTCCTTTGTGTTCTGACCACATGTGTTTGGTTGTGCACTATATCAATAAAGTGTTTAGTCTTTAGAAAACACTGTTGTAATACATTGAGCCACTAAACATTTTTCTTAAGATGTTTTTCTACAGGAGGAAAACACAAATTACTTCCAAACACTTCAAATATAGTCTGGGTTAGTAAATGCAGGGCTATTGATGAAATCCAGGGAGACAATGACAACATTTCAGATGACTGTTCTAGAGCCTACAGCTAATCAATCTGTCAGATTATGGAGTGCATTACAGGTCTTAAGAACATTATAAATGATAAATAATCTGAAGTAAAACAAATACATTTAAAGAGATGGTATATAAGTATATAATTTCACTCACCTGGGAAATGAAGGCCATATCATCTGACAATTGAAGGAAATAATTCCAAAAGGCAACTGACTGTGTAAAGCCACATAAAACAACACAAAAATAAGACGTATATGCCGAGCTCAGTGGCTAATCAGCCGGAATCAGCTGAGATAAAGTGACGGCAACCAGCGAGACCTAGCTGTCACTTAAGTGGCCACGCCTTTAATTATGCAGACTTAATTTAAAGGGAACGGATGAGTTATAAAAAAAATCATCCCTCTCACAGTTGTCATGAAGGATAATATTAGCTGTATGAACCAAACTCGTTCTTTGTACCAGACTGTAAACACCTTTTTTTTCCACTGTAAAGTTGGCCAATTTAACACTGGGCTCAATAGAAATTTGCTCTATTATGAAGCCGGGGCTAGCGGAATTTTCATGATTTACAGTTTCAGTTACTTCTGTATTTGCTTCACCAGGGAGAGCGGGAGGTTGCAGCTCGGTGATAGCCTTGGTTGAAAAAGCAGCGTGCTGCAGCACGCAGGTACGCAATAACGAAAATAGATCTGCATTAAAAAGGCGCTAAAATTGCCCAATGACAAGAAATAATATGTTTAAAATTCCAAGTTATTTGGACGTATTTTTGAGCTCAGAGTTGAATTTACTCATAAAAATGATTCAGCTGCATGTTTGGTTTGTTTAATGAAAGTAAAATATTCAGTTGAGGAGACTTAACATTTTGATTTCTCCATATCTTCAAAGAATAAAAAGTTGAGTTAACTTAAAATTTTAAAGCAACCGGCTGCAAATACATTTTGAGTTTATTAAACTTCAGTGGTTGAAGTTGTGTCAAATTATTCCATAAAGTATACTTGACTTAAACCAGCCTTTTCAGTCAACTTAAAAAAAGAATTTGGCACAAATTTAACCACTAAAGTTTATTAAACTCAAAATTTGCAGCTGGTTGCTTTAAAATTTTAAGTTAACTCAACTTTTTTATTTTTTTACAGTGTGGAGTACTGATACCAGAAAAACCTACTTAAGTACAGTAACAAAGTATGTATACTTTGTTATTTCCCATCTCTGTAATTCAGAAAAGCTAATAATTCTGACTTCAACTTTATATTTCATCCAAATGCCAAATAGACACTAAAACTGAGTTCCAAATCATACATGCATGAGAACGGACTGTCTTTTTTCATGAGAGAGCGAAACTGTGAATCACAAGAAAACACTCTATAATACAATGAAGCTGTGAAGGTTTAAATTATAGGCCAGGCTTGGTCAGCAAAGGCCCAGACACATACTGTACACACACACAATGCCACAGAGAAAGTGACGGGGCACACACAATATCATCGTGGACTCTCTGGGCATTTGGTTAAGGCTCAGTAAACTCTGCTTAAAATATATGACCAAAATGAGAGGCTGTTAAACCGAAGAAGGAAAAAAGTGGCAAAGCAGCTCTTTAAAAAATGTTTAGAGGGACGTGTCTGTCCCACACACCTACGCAGGGGAAAGACTCTCAGAGGGGTTCGTTTCTGGGAACCTGAAAAGCCTATGGAGTATATTGAGTTTATTTATATTTGACTTCATTTCTTTATTATTATTGTTGTTGTTTTATTATTTATTATATACATTATTTATTGGTGAGGTGATGGAGCAGTAGGTAGTGCTGTCGCCTCACAGCAAGAAGGTCCCTGGTTCAAGCCTCGGCTGGGTTAGTTGGTGTTTCTGTGTGGAGTTTGCATGTTCTCCCCTCGTTTGCGTGGGTTTCCTTCAGGTGCTCCGGTTTCCCCCACAAGTCCAAACACATGCGCTAAAGGTGAATTGGGTAGGCTAAATTGTCCGTAGTGTATGAGTGTGTATGGATGTTTCCCTGAGATGGGTTGCAGCTGGAAGGGCATCCGCTGCATAAAACATGTGCTGAATAAGTTGGCGGTTCATTCTGCTGTGGCAACCCCGGAATAATAAAGGGACTGAGCCAAAAAGAAAATGAATGAATGAATGAATGAATGAATGAATATTATTTATTTTTATGTATTATATATTTGACTTAAGTCATTAAAGACCGCAAACAATTCTTTTTTTTGTCTAGACATAAGAACAAACAAAACAAAAATATGAGTTTAAAAATATATATAATATGAAAATAAAAGTTATGGTGTACCTGTAGTTTATACCCAGAATTAAATGGTGAGGTAAAAATGACTCTTTTTTTTATTTTTTATTTTTCATACATATACTCATTGTGAAACGTACCCCCGTACACATTTCTGGAGAGCGTGAATTATGTAGCCCGAACTACGTATGGCTGCATTTCTTCTTTAAAATGAACGATATAGGGCAGTATGATGACAACTTCTGTTTTATTTTGCACTTACCAGCTGACTGATTACCTCCTTGTGGATGTTTTTCCTGCTGTTACCAGTTTGTCCAGTGGCTCACCACACATGTCGGCGGACTTGAGACGCGGAGTGGAGTTGACCACGACGACAGGGTTCGAGTCTGGCGAAGAATGATTTCAGAAAGCAGGTAAGACAAAAATAAAACAATAACTGAATAACAGGGTGAGAATGTGGTAAAATCTGAAAATGTAGTAAAAACCAGGCAGCAGTGAGGGCTTTTCTTTTTCTGGATTGCTTTTGAAAACACTATTAGATGGGTTTAGGATAGGATGAGGGTGAGTGGATTGGTCAGTCAGTCAGTCAGTCAGAAGACAGTGACCTCTGGTGTATTTACGCAACAACAGCAGGTGCGAATGGCACCTGCGAGAGAAATTTTAGATCTAAAAAAGCATACACAGCGGCCCCTGGTGGATTTGCAAAAACCTAAACTGCAAAAAACGTATCACCTGGTATATAGGGGTATGTATTAATAATGAGCCTCGGTTGCTTTTTTTTTTTTTTTTTACAAAAAATTGTGCAATTCCTTTTTTATATTTCACTATATTGTAGCAATTATTTTTATAATTAGATATGATTTTTTTTTCTAAAGTAATTCTTCAAATTTTCTTCTCTTGTTTTCGTTTTGTTTTTTGCCTTTTGTGTTAATAATGGCCAACATAAAACAACAACACAAAAATGAGATTAAAAAATATGTGGATACATATTCTTACCTCTTCCAAAAGAAAATACTTATATTACCATATTTCTACATCATGTATTTATAACTACACCTAAAAAACATACCCCCTCAAGAAAAAAATATTTTATATATACAGTTGATGTCAGAATTATTAGCCCCCCTTTTATTTATTTATTTATTTTTTTAATTTCCAAAATGATGTTAAACAGAGCAAGCAAAGTTTCACAGTATGTCTGATAATATGTTTTCTTCTGTTATTAAAAATGAGTTATTAAAACTTTTATGATTAGAAATTTGCTGAAAACAATCTTCTCTCCGTTAAACAGAAATTGGAGAAAAAAATAAACGGGGGGCTAATAATTCAGGGAGGGCTAATAATTCTGACTTCAACTCTCTCTATATATATATACAGTTGAAGTCAGAATTTTTAGCCCCCCTTTGAATTTTTTTCTTTTTTAAATATTTCCCAAATGATGTTTAACAGAGCAAGGAAATTTTTACAGTATGTCTGATAATGCTTTTTCTTCTGGAGAAAGTCTTAGTTGTTTTATTTTGGCACAAAATCACAATCTTCAGATTTCTCTCAAACAAGCAAGTAAATAAATAAATAAATAAATAAATAAATAAATAAATAAATAAATAAATAAATAAATAAA
>CAIGQZ010004081.1:3510234-3520929 GCA_903798205.1 Danio tinwini
ATATATATATACGAATATAAATCTGTTTAGTAATCTACCACTTGTTTATAATCATCTATAATCACTGATTTTGTGAAGATTTTCTCAAAAGATAAGGCATTATTTGCTTTAACTATTGTGTTTTGCAGAAAAAAGTAAACAATTTTTCCCTTTTTTTATCTTAAGAACCACTGTCTAAAAAAAAAAGGTCTACATCTGCACTAGTTGGTGACAAAAACAAAAAAGTGAAAGCCTCTGCAAAGATCCAGCAGGTTAAAGCGTTTAGCTGACATCCCTCCAGTGATTTACAGCCTCTCTGAGCGCAGCATGTACAGATGGGAAGCAGAAATCTGTGTCGTCAAACATCTCGCAGGAAATACCAGGAAGCGACTGGATGGAAACTGGAAGGAGGACTAAACGGACACACTTTTGTCTAAGACATAACAAGATAATGTGAGCATGTCAGAGAACGCTGGACTCCGAAAACATACTTTCTAAATAAACCCAAAACTGCTGGTTTAATGCATAAGTTACAACAGTAATTACTGTAAAAAGCAATATACAAATAAACTTGAATTGAATACGTTGCATGATAATAACATTGTGGATGTTTTCTGACACATTTATATGCACTGTAAAAAGAAAACTGCTACTGCATTCAGTTTTTAAGTTTAATCAATATAATTTTTTCAAGTCATTTCAACTTACATTAATTTAACTGATTTAAAACGTCAAGTTAAAATGCTATTAGTTAAAAAAATAATTACTCTACTTAAGTTAAAGTATACAGAAAAATCATTGAATTTACTTAATTTTTAAAGCTGAGTGCTTGCAAACGATTTATACGTGCTGAATTTGAGCAAACTAATTAAATTCAATAATGTCCAACCTAAATAGTTTGTTTAAATTCAGCCATTATAAATTGTTTTCAACCTTTAAAAAAATGGAGTAAATCAAATCAATATTTTTTGACAGTACAATAAGTTTTTTTTTGACTGTATACATTGATTACATGAACAGACTCTAATTCTGCTTTATATCTGCATTTCATTTACTCTACATAGCAGAAAAATAAGACAAAGGAGGAGGAAAAAGATTTTGCTTGTGTGTGTGTGTGTGTGTTAATATGGAGTGGGCGTGGCTTATGCACACCACCTCTGATTGGCCGAGTGCAGATGGCCATATTTAGTTGAGTCATTTCTCAGACCGCAGCGTGCGCTTTTTCTTTTCCTTGTCACATCATGGAAAGTCTGGCCAAGTATATACTCGACCCTTTCCTCTGTTAACAGCTCTGATGTTTGCCATATCCTACCATTCAGGGGTTTCAAATCATCTCAAGTGTATCTCACAGAACAGCAAAGCTAATTTGTGATCAGTAAACAAAGACGATAAGGTCATATTAATTAATAGATATTTGTAGATTTATTGTTTCTGAGTCATAATGACTGCAGAATCTGTTTCTCATTAGTTTTTTTTTACTTTTACTCCATCTCTACTGTCTAAGTTTGCAAACACAAAAGCTATGCAGCGTCATTTGTCAAGTCTGCCACATCATCAGCATCATCATCATCACTGGGAGGGAGAATCAGCCAGCGAAACACAATGGCTCTGATCCCAAACCTGTGAAAACTGCCTCGCTGTCACTGCCTACATAGGCAGCCTTCTACTATAAGGCAGCATCATAAATGTAAAACAAGTGTCCTCGTAAATGACTGATTTTCCATAGTCAGCATGGAGTGGAAGAGAAACTTAAAGAACTACTGATTTCTGTCCATCACTGTAAAAAACTGCTGGGTTCCACACAATAGATTTGTGTTGGGACAACGTAAAGGAATTTAGTTTACTCATTTACTAGATTTGACAAATTTAAGTGGATTGAATATAAAACAATTAAATTGTTCCAACAAAATCTCTAGAATTATGTTGTTTCAGCTCATTTTAAATAAGTTGTTTGAACAAGCAGCCACTTTTTTTATTTTGAGTGATCTTAAATTAAATTAAAATGAGTTAAAAAGCCCCTATTATACATTAAAAAGGGTCATATTTTGGTTTTATGGGTTCCCAACAACAGGCTGATATGCATGCACAGTCAAAAAACACTTTCATGGTCTTTTAATATGCATTTATTTTTACCTAATTATTCCAGCGACTCCCATATGAATCATTCAGCAATTCATTTGTTTCCAAACCCCTCCTTAGCACCTCAGTGCTGATTGGACCGATGACAGCTTGTTGCGATTGGTCGACAGCGTTCAGCGCGAGACAGTAAAATGCCCAGAGTGGTTTATCAAGCACCCTGGTCGCCAACATTGGCATTGTATCCGATCGCAATGGACGCCCGAAACACGCTTTATAGTAAACTTACTAACACCACCGTAAACCATACCCGGTTCTCAACAGTGTTATTCAGAACCCTCACCCCCGAAAGCAGTGCAGTTAAACACCACAAACGCATTTAAATCCATAAACAAAGCAGCGCATGTCGCGTTTTCAACGTGGCATTAGACGCGATATGGGAATATAGAGTTAACCTGATACAGTGCAAGCAGTTACAACTAAAAACACAATTAAATACATACTTTACAAGCTACAGAAAACAAGGAGGCAGCTATTTACATACACTTATGAAATGTGTCATGGGCCAGGTCTGATTTCATTAATTATCTTTCATTTTGGAGCTTTTCTCCCTTCTCAGCTGTAGATCATTTCTTTTTGCAATCATTGCTGTGGCACTGCGTGAAATGTTATGTTCTCAGGGCTTACCTGTACTCTACTTTCTGACAAGCTATCTTTGCGGGTTCCCATCTCCTTTCCAGTGCTGTGCACCAGCCCGAAGTCCAGCGTGCCTTTGTTTGACTTGTACCTAATAAATTGTCCTTATTTTACACGTGTTACACCAAATTCTGTAACCATCGTATTCTGTGACCCTAGTAGGCACTGTTCTTACTGTTTGGCTTGAACTCGCTCCTACAGCATACATACTCTCACATTAATGCACTGGAATGAACTGTTCAATACTAGTATCTATAAAACAAAATGGAGGAAGAAACTAATCCATGAGCTGTGTATGAAAGTTCATTGTAAGCATGTAGATTGCTGAAGCACTTCTTTCCCTCACACTTCCAATAATATCCAGGTAAGCACAGCGTCTTCATGACTCATGACTTTAGGATGTCTGTCGTTGCTGCTGTGTAAGTGGGCGGGGCCACAGGTTTAAACTTTGCAAGGTCTGCACGCGCAACCATTATGTTTCGTATCCACGTCACGCCGAAACGGCTAAAGACTCGTTATCAAGACGATTCATTTAAACCACTATGAGTCAACTCTTTTTTAGATGAATCAATAGTTTTAAAAACTGTCCACTTTCAGATTTAAGCTTTAGCTGGATATTTCACTTCACTTAGAGCCGTGTTACACACTACATGGAAGGTCATTTTCAAAAACCCATAATAGGGGCTCTTTAAATAGTTTTATAGTGGTCCCTCGCAATAAAGCGGTTCACCTTTTGTGGTCTCGCAGTATCGTGGATTTTTTTTTGTGTGCAATTTGATATGCTTTTTTTTTTTTACAGCGCATTGTGTTCTGCATCCTGATTGGCTGCAGACCCTTGTCAGTCAATCTCCTCCGTGTCTCTTGTACAGTAAAAAATGCCTTCAGCTTGCCAAATTAGCATAAATCTTTGATCGCTAGCAGTCTGAGTTTCAACAAGGATGCAAAAAGGGTTGTAACTGTCCACAGCGAGATCATAGTAAAGAGGGTCTCACACCGTATGCATCGCTTCACGCAGTGACATGCAAACACAGGTTTCTATCAGGGTACGCACATCGGTGCCACAAGTTGGCGATGGTCTGCAGTGTCCAGCTACGACTCTGTTCATATTTCTGCCACACCACAGAGATCCATCTGAATAATTTAATCTTAAATTACATGCGAATGTGCGCATCCGGTGTGTTACTTCCAACTGTCATCTCAGCGAATACTTGCCTCACAGACATGAGAAATACATTTACATAAAGCTTAAAATCTGTACTTTTAAACAAACCAACTATAAATTGAGAACAAATAAGTTCACATACCCTGCGGTACAGGTGCAGTTCGCTGTCAAAATGCAGTTGTTTTGCTTGTTGATGATTACCCAGGCCTTGTATAGTTCCGTCTTCTTTCCTTGTCTTTGGCTTGGCAGAACCTCAGTTTTTAGCACTAGTTTTGAATCTGGTAATCATGGATCATTATTTCTTGCACATGACCATGCAGAACAGAATTGCTGGCATCCAAACACTTGTAGACCTTTAACTTTTCTTTTGTAAAATCACTTGGAGCTTCAATGAGATTGTATATTTGGGGCTGGATGCTTGGCCATTTCGTCTTATCCAATATCCATTGGGAGGGTGCTATCGCAGATGGACCTGTCAGATGAACATCACTCACTTTAACGGTAATTTTGCCTAATAACTGTTTTTCACTGGTTGACAAGCTGTTATAATACACTGAAAGCATTATGTGAATAATATATATAATATGTAATCAATATATGGGAAATTATCAGTCCTCCTGTGAAAATATATATATATATATTTTTTTTTTTTCAAATATTTTTCAAGTGATATTTAATGAAGCAAGGAAATTTTTACAGTATTTCTGATAATATTTTTTCTTTTAGAAAAAGTCTTTATTGTTTTATTTTGGCTGGAATAAAACCAGTTTAAGGTCAATATTATTAGCCCCCTTAAAGGGCACCTATGGTGAAAAATCTACTTTTCAAGCTGTTTGGACAGACATATGTGTAGGTATAGTGTATAGACTGTCATATTGGGGTGATATAAACACACCCAGTGCTTTTTTTTTCAATTTAACAACAGAAAAACGGTGGACCAATTGGAGCACTTTTGAGACCGACCGCAACTTGATGTAGAAGTGCGGTCACCTCGCCCACCGAATTGATTGACAGCTGCGTATTAACATGTCTCCGTCGTAACGTGTATAATCATATCCACAAGACAGGTTGTGCGCAAATAAAAGTCTGTTCAGTTTGCTAGGATCATCAATCATAATCAAATGTGATCAAGAGTGAGTTTTACAAGTTTAAAATGTTTTAAAACAGTGCATGTTAATGAATTACAGCCATTTACTTCAGATTTACTTCATTAACACAGCCGCGTGTCAGAACAATTATAAAACAAGACTTTCAATCCCAGTTTGTTGACGTTAAATCAGGTTTAGTTTGTACATTAACGTAACAGATATCCATACAGCAGTGGGTATTAACCTGTAACCTGTCACATTTGCGTGCAAAGCTAAACGCGTGCGCTGTATGTATGTGCGTGTGTGTCTGCGCTGTGTGTGTGTGTGTGTGTCTGTGTGTGTGCGTGAACTTTGTAACGACATTGTGTGTGACTCATCCTGCAGCTCCACACAACAAATGCATCAAATACTCATTGGTAAAGGTCTTACTGTAGTTTTTCTCACAAATGTTTTGTGAGATCTGCTTCCTTTATGTCTGTGTCAGTTGTCTGAGGCAGCTGAGGGCGGAGACTGAGACACGCTGACCGGCAAGTGGGAGGTGAACGGTGGGCGGGGAGGACTAGCCTTAAAGGCCCAGTACACAACAACAGCAAAAATCTGTTGAGAGCTATAAAACACAAACTAGTGAAAGCTATAATAAACAATCTGATGGGTGTTTTGAGCTGAAACTTTACAGACACATTCTGGAGACACAAAATACTTATATTAAATCTGGAAAAAGGTGTAACCTAGGTGCCCTTTAAGACATATTTGTTTTCCATTGTCTACAGCAGGGGTTCCCAAACTTTTCAGTCCGCGACCCCCAAAATAACAATGCCAGTGACTCGCGACCCCCAATATACTCGGAGGTGGTTATAAATACAGAAACCTTGCATGCAATGGCGCACACACACCAATAGACTCAAGTCTATTCTTCGTTAAAAAAAAAATTTTGTATGTCAGTGCTGTAAATGTGCCAGAAAGTTTAACCTGGTGTTATAAAATTAATCTGCTGCATCTGACGCTATTGCTGTGTCTTTAATATAATGTAATTACCCCAGGGGTCGCAATCCAATTGAGCTAGTAACTATAAGCTACTATAGTAGCTATATAGTATATAGTAACTAGAAACGACTATTTTTTTCCTCTTCAATGGGTTATGGATAAAATATGGTAATTCTTATGGTTTAATAAAAATAGATTTTTGAAAATCACCAGGCGACCCCTCTTCATTGTCCCGCGACCCCTCAGGGGGTCCCGACCCCCACTTTGAGAACCACTGGTCTACAGAACAAACCCCTGTTATAAAATAATAAATCCTAATTTGCCTAATTAACCCAGTTAAGCCTTTAAATGTCACTTTAAGCTGAATACTAGTATCCTGAAAAATAGCGTCAAATTATATGTCCTGTCATAAAAGAAATCAGTTATTAGAATTGAGTTATTAAAACTATTGTGTTTAACTTTACAAGACCACTTACACATCTTATGTATTACTTTAATTAATGAATTCTAACTATTTTAGGAATATCTAAAGCCTAAAATAGCACAATGTAAAAATAAATAAATAGCTAAACATATAAAAATTAATTCTAAGCCTCTGTGCTTCAGAAAATGTTTAAGTAATTAATTACATGATTACGTTTTCACTAAAAAGTGAGAATTTGTTGGTGGTCTGAATTGTTTGTATTGCCACACACTGCATGTCTAAAGGACTGTGCTATATGTGAGTATTACAGGGCACTAATTAAAGGTTATAAAAGCCGAATGAAACCCTTAAATTAGGATTAAACACAGGCTTGTGATGAAAGAGTAATCATCATGCCCACCTTTTAAATGTCAACAAAAGCTGAAAGGCGCTAACACAAATCTTACCACTTTGGAGGACTCTGTCTATTTTTAGGCTGACGTTGTGACTGTTTACATGGTTTTGACCCCAGCGATGGGTAAGCTATTCGACACCGTGAGTCTCTCCTCATGCTCACAGATCAACATGTTGAGACACTGAACAGGCAGCATTCCTGGATCACAGTATTCACTACATTTGAGTCATCGCACTTGATGTTAAGCAAAAATCAGGAACAATTACTTTAGTAGCACCATGAAAGTGAAAGGAAATGAAGATCCGACCTGTTTTGTAAACAAACTGTAAAAGAGAACAAAACTAGAAGCAATTTCCACTCAGTAATTTTGTAAACAGAAATATAAAAGCATTTTGATTAAAAAGGGACATTCTTGTGACACTAATTTCTGAAATTCTGCTTTAATTTGATTATTAATTCCCCCATTTTTTACATTTCAGCAATGAATTTGTGTAAAATGTTAATATTTGTTTTATTCTATAATGATTCCTTCAATATTCGTCCAAATTTAAAATTAAAATATTGTCATTTAGAGGTCTTTTTTTTATTTTTCCAGAAAAAAATGTGTGTCAGAATAATACATATTTTATTATTCATCACTTTTGTAATTTAAAAACCAGGGTTATTTCAGCAAATATTGATAACTAAACAATTCTGAAGTTAAAATATATTATATATTTATTCAAACAAGAGCTGACTATAAACTAAATCTAAAAAAGGAAGAAAACTCAGTGACACTTAATATTAAGCGACACTGGGGAATGAACCGCCAACTTATCCAGCATATGTTTTACGCAGCAATTTCAATTCACCTACTGTATACCGCATGCATTTGGACTGTGGGAGAATCGAAGAGGAGGAGAACATGCAAACTCCACAAAGGAATGCCAACTGACCCAGCCGGGACTCGAACCAGCGACCTTCTTGCTGTAAGGTGACAGTGCTAACCACTGAGCCACGGTGCTGCCTAACAAAGGTTAATTGTGTTATTTTACATTTGATTATTGAATATCTATACCTTAATACTCCACTATAAATCGCTGTTGTATATTCATCTGTGCTTTAATTTGTATAGATTTTTAATAATTTGGTAAATGTTATGCGGATGCTCTCCCCTAACAAAATCATCCCAATGTATGTCAGATTATGAATTATGAATTCCAGATAGAGTTATCTTGTGAAATTATATTCATATCGCAATATACAGTTGAAGTCATAATTATCAGCCTTCTTGAATTATTAACCCCCTGTATATTTTTTCCCAAATTTTCTGTTTAACGGAGAGATTTTTTTCAGCACATTTCTAAACATAACAGTTTTAATAACTCATCTCTAATAACTGATTTATTTTATCTTTGCCATGATGACAGTAAATAATATTTGACTAGATATTTTTCATGACACTAGTATTCAGCTTAAAGTGACATTTAAAGGGTTAACTAGGTTAATTAGGTTAACTAGGCAAGCCATTGTATAACAGTGGTTTGTTATGTAGATAATCGGAACAAATATTGCTTAAGGGGGCTAATAATATTAACCTGAAATGGATTTAAATAATTAAAAACTGCTTTTATTGAAGCCGAAATAAAACAAATAAAACTTCCTCCAGAAGAAAAAATATTATAGGAAGTACTGTAAAAAATCCCTTGCTCTGTTAAACATATTTCAAGAGTTCACACTTAGCTGATGATTGATTATAAAAGCAAGTTTGGCATGCTGTCCCGGGAGAGAGCCCTGAGCTCAAAAGGTCCTTGAGCCCTGGGCTCCCTCCCGTTTGCAGGGCGAGAGGGGAGCTTTGAGCTCGGGTAGATCTCGAGAACTCCCCCCTTTTGTAAGAGTTGATGAAGAAAATAATTGCTACGGAGAGATATGCTGATGCATAAAAGTTTGACTAGTGCTCAATTTAGATTGATCAATTAACTTGTAGTGCATGTTTTTGGAACGTGGGAGGAAACCGGAGAACCCGGGGGAAACCCACGCAAGCACGGGAAGAACATGCTAACTTCACACAGAAACGACAGCCAGTCTGTTAAAGGACTTAAACCGGTGACGTTCTTGCTGTGAGGCCGTAGTGCTAGTCACTGGGCCACCGTGCCGCCCTATGAAAGCAAAAGAGGAGGAGTAGGGGTGGAAGGGGGGATTCTTCAAACGAAGATGACTGCAGTAAGAAACCCTGGCTCTTTATAGTAGGTTAGAAATCGTCTGATTGGTTGGTCATACATGGTTAATGCATGACCAGCCGTGTTCAATCATAATCACGTGATCCTCTCGAAATTAGTTTATAAATAAACTTCACTTGGGTAATATATTTGAAAATGGAAATAATAATAATAATTTGGACTTCAATTGTATACTGCATAAAAATCTAAATCAGAATCAGTGTTATTGCCAAGTGTGCTTCACACACACAAGGAATTTGTTTTGGCTAAAGAAGCTTCCAGTGTACATAAAGTGACGAGTGACAACACAAAATTAAATATGAGAAAAGATGATAAACATTAAACAGAGATGCAGTTAGTCAAAGGATCTGGATGTTGAGTTGTATGTACAGATTTGTTATAAATATATCAGGTTATAAGGTGTTGTGTACAAGTGCGTATGAGAAAGTATTGCACGTTTATTGCACAGTAGGGGAATATTTAATATTGAACTGTTCATTAGGTAGATGGCCTGAGGAAAGAAACTTTTCCTGTGTATAGCTGTTTTTGTGCTTGGTGCGCTGTAGCGCCGAAAAAGTGACATTTGAAGGCAAATATTGCATTGTCAGTTTTATCCAAAATCATGCAGCCCTAAATGAAAATATAAAATAAAAGCCAACACACAATTGCACATTCATTCAGATGGTTTTATGATAATATTTCTGACTAGTTTTGTCCACACTCTCTTTTTTTCTTTCTCCAACACACTCCATATCTTTTGGCCTGTCTCCACCTGCCAACTATGTTACTTGAGTCCTCTGTGTTGGCTGGTTTAAACCTACTGCTTTAAAACCTCGATCTGTTCGCTCAACCCTCATTTTACACAAAAAAGAATAGGGTTAAATCCTGCAGGAGCTTCTCGTTCGCTTCTGCTCAGACACACCCAGACCTCACATCTAATAACACTCTGTGTTTTCTTAAAGAAATAGATAAACCTTTAAAGATTCATTTACAGGCACAATCACACTCTGAAATACTGTGTGACAAACAGGACAACATTTTCCACCCCTCAACTTTCACCCCGACGTTTTGAACACAGACAGAAAATGACAAGTTCAACTTAAAGGACTGCCAATCTTCAATGCTTTGGTGCACAAATTTAAGCTTGGTTTACATTTTTAAATTTGAAGTTATGATTAGATTTATTATTCTAAGTTATACAAATACAAACTTATAATTATTATGATTAATTTGAATTTGCACATTGTTTTAATGTTGAATGTTGAATCAAATGACCCAATTTGATTATGTATCTAAACTAAAAGTCTCCGGTAGTGGGGTGGATCATTACTTTTTGCTATTGTTTTGGCATTTTTGGGTTTTGGGATTTTTTTTTTCTCTCTCTCTTTTAAATAGCAATACATTTAACTAAAGCATTTTGGAAGTTTGTTTGTTATTTAGCAATAGAAAGGGAATGGGAAAGTCATGTTTGGAGCTGGTGTGGGAAAATGTTAGAAATTCACTGTGAGTAAAACAGCAGGTATAATTAACAATGATCTAAACACCAGACCCCCACTTTACTACTAGTCTGTAAAAAGAAAGAAAGAAAGAAAACAAAATAAAAGAAAGAAAAATAGACAAAATAAAAGAAAAGAAAGAATAAAAAGAAAGAAAAGAGTAAGTATAAAAAGAAAGAATAAAAAAGAAAAAAAAAA
>CAIGQZ010004081.1:3520939-3542633 GCA_903798205.1 Danio tinwini
ATAAAAATTAAAGAAAGAAAAATAGACAAAATAAAAGAAAGAAAGAATAAAAAGAAAGAAAAGAGTAAGTATAAAAAGTAAGAATAAAAATGAAAAAATAAAAAAAAATGATAAAAGAAAGAAAAACATAAAAGAAAATAAAAATAAAAGAATTAAAAACAAAAGAAAAGAAAAAGACAACAAAGACAAAAATGAAAGAAATGAAAAAATACAAAAAGAAAGGAATAAAATTAAAATAAATAGAAAAAATAAAAGAATGAAAAAATAAAAAATGAAATAAAAACATAATAAAAAGAAAGAATAAATAGAAAAGAAAGAAACTGAATAAAAAGAAAGGGTAACACTATTGTGATGGTCCATTTGAGTATTAGTAGACTGTCTGCTTAATATCTGTTGACACTGACATTTAACAGTCCTTCAACAGACATTTAACTGAAGAAACTTTGCAAGTACATGTCAACTTACACTAACCCTAACCCCAACCTAACAGTCTACTTATAATCTAATGAAAATTAGTCGCAATGTAACTTAAATTCAACAAACGGACCCTCAAAATAAAGTGTGACCAAAGAAAGAACAAGTAGAAGAAAGAAAGAAAGAAAGAAAGAATAAAAAAGATAGAAAGAAAAAATAGAAAAGAAAGAAAAAATAAATAGGAAAGAAAGAAAGAGGTGGCGCAGTAGGTAGTGCTGTCGCCTCATAGCTAGAAGGTCGATGGTTCGAGCCTCGGCTGGGTCAGTTAGCATTTCTGTGTAGAGTTTGCATGTTCTCCCTGTGTTCATGTGGGTTTCCTCCGGGTGCTCCGGTCTCCCTCACAGTCCAAACACATTCGGTACAGGTGAATTGGGTAGACTAAATTGTCCATGTATGAGTGTGAATGAGTGTGTATGGATTTTTCCCAGTGATGGGTTGCAGCTGGAAGGGCATCCGCTGCGTAAAACATATGCTGGATAAGTCGGCGGTTCATTCCGCTGTGGCAACCCCAGATTAATAAAGGGACTACGCCGAAAAGAAAATGAATGAATGAATGAAGAGAAAGAATAAACAGAAAGAAAGAAAAAATAGGAAAGAAAGAAACAAAACAAAAATAAAGAACAAAAGAAAAGAAAGAATAAATAAATAGAAAAGAAAGAAACTGAATAAAAAGAAAGAACATATAAAGGATAAAGAAAGAATAAAAGAAAGAAAAATAGAAAGAAAGAATATAAATAGACAAAATAAGACCGAATAAAAAAATAATATAAAAGAAAAAATATATAAGAAAAGAAAGAAAAGCACAAAAGAAAAGAAAAAGGAAAAATTAAAAATAAAGAAAGGAAGAAAAAAGAAAGAAAGAATTTAAAAATTAAAAGCAAGAATAAAAGCATGAAAGAAAGAAAAAAGAAAAAAAAACAAAAGAAAGAAAAAAGAAAAATTTAAGAAATGCAAAAAGAAAAATATGAAAAGACAAAATGATAAAAAAGAAATAGAAAGGAAAAAAGAATAAAAAGAAAGAGAAAAAAGAAAGAAGAAAAAAGAAAAATAAAGAAGAAAGAAAGAAACAATCAAAAGAAAGAATAAAAAAGAAAAATAGAAGGAAAGAAACAGAAGGAAAAAACAGCAACAATAAAATGTAAAAATAAAACTGCCTACATGTTTCCTCATTGACAAAATTAGGGGGAAAATATCCGTCCCAACTGCTCAGCCTCTTTTTTTTAAGTCTCTGCAAAAGTCTGTCTTACTTTTTCCATCCTCTCATGTGAAACCTGATCCCTTTCCCTCTCAGAGTCTTTCTCCCGCAAAGAGGTCGACACATGTTGAAATCCTGCTCCATTTCTCAACTCTTCCTTCCCACACAAACACACAGCACAATAAAACTGCATCTCCAAATAAATAATGAAGCTAAAAAATCATTACTTTCATGGACCATTTTTGACTGTTTTCATGCTAAGCATATAGTGAACATGTTTTTTCCTCACACAAGCGTTTCAGGTTTAGAAACATCTTGAAGTGCTTAGACTCCAGGCTCTGCTCCACGGTGTGAAACAGTTTTGATAACAAAACATTTACAGCAGGACACTGTGACCAAAAACTCAGGCAAGATGGCTGCCATACAACATATACAATGTGCTTTAAAACACTTTCTTCTGGCAAAACAAGACAAACAAATGGTGGAAACTCAAACATATACTCCATCAGGGGGTACAAGGCTTAAAACCACTGATGTCTCATTGTGGTGAAAGATGCATTTGCTGTGTTTGAACACAAGAGTGATTGATCTGTGTATAATAATGATGGTGACGTTGTAGGGAAAAGAGATGCTAGATTGTCTTGCTTTGAGAGGTGAGAGGTAATTATCTGGTTCACAGATTGCGAGTGTGGACAGGATACCACATCTTTGTTTACTTCTTCTTCTTTCCTCAGACTTTGTCAGTAACCAGTGCTGTGTCCAAATTCATATACATTCTAGCATCAACCTGATTTCACAAAGTAGGATATGTCCCTGGATTAACATCCATGTTGATCCTGGAACAACATTCAAATCAGCCAATCAGAATTGAACTGAAGCTAAGCAGGGCTGCGCCCGGTCAGTACCTGGATGGGAGACCTCATGGGAAAGCTAGGTTGCTGCTGGAAGTGGTGTTAGTGAGGCCAACAGGGTCTGTGTAGGACCTAATGCTCTAGTATATTGATGGGGACTCTATACTGCTCAGTGAGTGCCGTTTCGGTCTAGACTCTCTGTTGTCATTAAAAATCCCAGGATGTCCTTCAAAAAAAGAGTAGGGGTTTAACCCCGACAAACCTGGCCCACTGGCCTCTGTCCATCACGGTCTCATCATGTCCATAGTATGTCCATCATGACCTCCTAACCATCCCTATATCATAATTGGCTTCATCACTCTGTTTTCTCTTCCCCAAATCAGCTGGTGTGCGGTCTGGTGCAATAAGGCTGCTGTCACATCATCTATGCTACACACTGGTGGTGGATGAGGAGACCCCCTCCTCCCTATTTTGTAAAGCGATTTGAGTGTCTAGAAAAGCACTATATAAATGTAAGGAATTATTATTATTATTATTATTAGTTTAGGCTTACGGTTTATGAACTTGTTGTCCATCCATTATTTCCCATCTGATTTTGGGAATAATTTGCAGTTATGGTTGGATTTAGGAGTAGGGAATAGGTATGGACGACATTTTCCAACAAAACTTTTTCCAGGATCAACACAGATGTTAATCCAGGATCGCAACATACTTGGCAAAATCATGACGTGCTACTATTCGAAAATAAAATTTGTAGTATGTTGGGAAGAGTATGGCGGACCTGTAAGACCAACCATCAAGTAGAGACTTTGGTAAAGTTTTTGAATGACTATTAATTAATTAATATCCAGCCAACTGAAAAATATTTCAGTCACATTTTCTGTGTTATATTTCATCTGCAACAACAATGTGAACTTCTATAAAGATGTATTCAGACATTAAGGGCTCTATTTTAACAATCTAGGCACAAAGTCTGAAGCACATGGCGTAAAGCATTAAGGGCATGTCTGAAACCGGCATGTCTGAAACCTGGCTATTTTAAAGATGGAAAAATAAGGTTTGCGCCCCAGCGCATGGTCTAACAGGGTTGAGCTTATTCCCCTAATTAGTTCTGGGTGTGTTTTGAGCATAACATGCATTAAACCAATCAGAGTCTCATCTTACATTCCCTTTAAGAGTCAGGCACATTTGCTATTTACATGGCGGACTTTGTAAGCAAGAAAACAGTTAAACAGAGCATCTGCAGCACGAGGATAAAGAACGAACCTCCTCCATTCAGCCTCTTTACTTTCTCTTTACTTTAACTCTTCACTTTACTCCTTTACTTTCATGGATCAGGAAACGGTGGTGCACACACACCACTAAAGATATCTATTTGCTTACATATTTAATTTAATTTGTTAAGCTCAAAGATTTTATTCAAAACTATTTCTAAATTCAGTTCTAATTTCTAGCAAATGAATGAATAAATGAACAATAATAATAAAGTGTGGTCAAATATCCAAATACACGTCCTGTTCTTATGCCCCATAAGGTAATGCAGACGTCTCCAAAACCCCACAGGTGGACAAATCTAAACTTTTATTAAAACAAATATAAATATCCATGTAATAAGTAATACTGCTAATATTAATAACATTATACAAATGCAAATTGTCATGAATAAAGGAATGGAGGCAGTGGTTTTTATATTTATGTAGAAAATAATAATCTTTGTATCATTTTAATGCTTTAATTGTTTTCATATGTAAAGATATGTGTGTATTGCTGTACATCCTGTGTGTATTAAGCAATGTGTAAGTGTTTTGGACTTGCATAGATGCATAACTAACACACTCTGCACTGGACTTTACAGCAGCTTATAGTTGGTCAATGGAGCGGACTATTTCAGTTCCATAAAATAGCAACGCACCAACAATGCGCCTTAACACACCTGCTTTTTAGCCCGGCACACCCTATGAGTCCACAAAATGGCGCAAATGGATTTTCTATTTAAACAACGCAGCACAAAATGTAAAAATTAGGGTTGCGCTGGTCTGAAAATAGCAACAAGTCACGCCAAACACGTCTTGCACCTTATTGAGATGGGTATGATAGGCCCCTAATTTCTAATTATGAAAAGACTGAGGAGTTTCTCTGCATGAAAGACTTGTGAATGGCAGATTAACCTGCTGCTGCTTCTCTAATATAATAGGTAATTAAATATGATATGAATGTGGATGATGTATCGAGATGATTGACAAATTACTAAGCAACAGAACGGTCTGGTAATGAGGAACTAGTATGTCCCAAAGTTTGCATACTCTTCCGTTACACACTCAAAAGTATGCACTTCTTCTTCACAAGAAAGTACATACTTTTAGGACGTAGTTTAAGCATGCAAATTGTCATCGGACACTTTAAATGCTTGCAGTCTTTAAATCAGATTAGATTCAGATTGGCTGACAGCGTTTTTATCATTGATCAGCTGGGAAAAAAACCCCTGAAAGTGATTTCAATTACATTGTTCCTCTTTGCTCTTTAATGGCTCGTTTCCACTGAGTGGTACAGTACGGTACGGGTCGGTACGGGTCACCTTTATCAGGCTTGCATTTCCACTGCTAAAAGGGTACCAATAGTACTCTTTTGGTGGGCGTAGTGTACGACAGAATGTTTCAGACGACGTTGTTTTCGCTCGAGGAAATGTCTACAGTAAAGCTGTACAGGTCGTTCACATATCATATGAGCAGCACTCCTCACAAAGCAGATGCTTTACACACAAATACTTGTGCATGAGTTGATTATAACTGCAGATCAATGACAGTGCGAAATAGCGTACTGTAATGTCTGTGATTATATCAAATAAATAAGTAAATAAATGTATATGAACACATGCAGACCCTTACAGTCTCCGATATGTTACCACTTACAGAACAAATACACACAGCAGACATTTAGTCCTTATTTAGGTTTAAAAACAACACGCTACATAGCCCACAGTCAGTGCAAACCTCTCATATGTGTCTTAAATCTTCAACAGCATGTGTAACCTCTGTTAGAAAGTAATTCCATCGTTCTGAGTTCATAATAGTCTAAAAGGTGATGATAACAGTTAAACATGGCAGTTTTTCATGTTTTAGGTTGCTGAACGAATCATTTGCTGTGTTTTTTTCCGGCTTCTCCTTTGTTTTTTTTGCGCTTCACTCTTGCGTTTATTCCTTTCTGACAGGATCGGATGTCAAAGCACTTCAATCATCAATATGAGCTCAAAAAGTTCATTATTTCAAATCTAGACGCGATCACGAGCTCTCTGGAGAAAGTGAAACCGCTTGCACTTTTAGACAGGCTCGTAAAACAAGAACAGGACACGGCAGATTTTGTTCTTCCTGGCTTTGTGGTTTCTTCAAGACGGCGACAAGGTTTGTTTGAGCTAGGGTCGACCATGGCTTGTTATTATATGTATATATTATTACGCTGTTATCTCTCGGCTGTGTATTTAAAACATGCCGGTTCCTTTGTTTTCATTTTGGCTTGTTGGGCAAGCGAATGACGTATCTCTGTAAACCAATAGCATTCAGCTGCTAGCTTTGCCTTTTGGTACCTTTCGCAAAGGGTGCCAAAAAAGTGGTACGGTACGGTTCGGTACGCATTTTGACAGTGGAAACAGCCATAAAAGTGTACCGAACTGTACCGTACCACTCAGTGGAAACCATAACATAAAAGCCATAAGTGTTTAAATAGGCCTACAGAGAACAGTCCTGTGGATTGCTCTGCTCTGCTCATTTGGGTTTTTGATACTACTGAACAAACTGAAATTAACAATAATAACATTAAAACTCATTATTCATTCTTCAGAAAAGAAAAGGAGATCTTGAGCATCTTATTTGTGATTTTAAACTCTCAAAACTCTAGAAATTACTATAAAATATTGCATAATATAAAAGAATTTTCCTAAAATATTTATATTTAAACTCTGTTCTGAACAATACATTGCATTGTGTTGTCTTTTAAGGTTAATGGTAAACTTAACAGGTAATTTTAATTAAAAAAATCAGATTGAGTACCTTTTTTGTACTTCTACACTGTAAAAATAAAAATGCAGAAAGCAGTTTTCTGTATAAATAAATTATATTTAATAAGACTGCAAACTAACCATTAATTAAGTCTTCATCTTCCCCAGTTATTTCACTGAAACCCATAATAAAAATGACGCTATATATAAAAAAGGATGGAGAACAAGTGAAGATGAGAAGGTAAACCCGGAAATAACAGCTGATTGTACACTAGATTTCCCTCTCAGTGTTCCAGAAAGCCTGCTAATGCTGATCATTGCTAATGGGGGGATTCACTGCACTTGAATGTTTTCAGTATGCGCACACCTAAAATTTTCCATCTGTTGAGAAGCTGCAAATGACAGCTCCAGATGGTTTTACTACAGAAGCAGATCCTTGGTCTGCCTCTCCATCGCCCTCTGTTGACCAGATTCATCACTTCACCACTACATCTGGTACAACTACAGCTGCCACAAACTAAACTAACCTTAATGGAGGACTTCAGATTTTAAACAACAAGGATTGTCACTTTATATATTTCATTAAATTACAATAATTAAATAATTAAGTTAGATAATGGATACTTTTTTTTATACTTTCTATGGAGGGACCAAAAACTCTCAAGCTTTAGGAGGTTTGGACCAACTTGAGGTGAGTATGATAACAGGTTTTTCCTCTTTATTCATTCATTTGAATGCTGATAAGCTGTGAAAGATGTTTATTTTTTAACGTTCACAAACAGTGTCATATACGATCAACATATTTATATTGTAATATTGTATATTAGTGGTGTAGCAGATCACAAATCTCACATTTTGGATCACAATATGGTTTTTAGTCATGGATCGGACCGTTTTTCGGATCAGCCAAAAAGGGGAGAAGACAAATGTCATTTGCTTTCCATTTATTACTAAAACAGAAATGCAAGACACTTTTGGTTTTAACAAGCATAACTTAGAAACTGTAATTTTATTCAAAATGAAATGAAGAAATAATCAGCTAAATAAAAATAAATTGTAAAATATTCAGTACTGTGAACAATTCACTGTTACTACTACTGTTGCTGATGATGCTAAATGTAGAAATCTAACTTTATAATTTGTACAACACATTTATTTCTAGTCATTTTTAATAAATGATTCAGTTCTTCACTCATAAAACTTCATGTTTCATTGCTAGATGATCATTTTTGAAGAATTATTCAGTGGCATATTTTTGATGGCTGGTTCTCGCCACCTATTGGTTAAATAATGCAATTGCTGTCTACAACTTTTATTTGAGAACTGTTAAATGCATATGACGCATATGCATATGACATATAAACATCAATGCTTTTATCTAAACTATAAACTGTTCTCCCAGTACTTCTGTGTTATTTGACTGTTTGCAACTTCATAACTAACTCAAAAGATCCTTTCTTGATTTTGGATGGCTGAGTAACGCGAGAGCCCACGAGACCTAGTGTGGGATCCAAAATGGTGGCGTCCGTCTGCTAGACAAAAAAAAACAAACTTTTGTGTGCCCCCCCCCCCCCCCCCCCCGTTTTTTTTCTTGTTTTCCACTTTTCTCCGTGTACTTCTACCCATCTACAACCGGACTATACCAATACAACTGGATTATATATTTTTTTATTCTCTTCTCCGTCGTTCACCCTGGATCCACTCGAAGAGTATATCGACACGCACTACAACACAATCTGCTGCAGCATGAACACGCCAGATCACAAAGGTAAAGGTAATCCCACTCTAAACTGCACGAGACCTCGATCTGATTCTCCATCAACTATGAACTCATCGCCCCCCCCTCTCCATCCTGTTGAGGTAAGCGATATATTACGCTCAATTGAAAATAAACTTTCCGGACTCGACTCAAGAATCGCACTCATAGAAATCATTCACAAGGAATTTCAAGAACTCCACAGATAGACACGCTCACGAAAGAAAACAGCTACTTAAAGGACTCAGTTCACGCACTTTCCACTCAACTCACTTCCGTTGTCACAGAAAACAAATCAATGAAAGAAAACATCCTGGACTTACAAGCACGCAGTATGAGAGACAATCTAGTTTTCACAGGCATCTCGGATCAAACTCCAGACGACCCCGAAAAATTTATCAAGGACTTTATGACAAAACAACTCAAACTGCCAGCTGAAACCGTACAAAACATAACTTTTCATCGTGTCCACCGCATCCGTTCGCAACAAAACAACAACCGACCGCGTCCTATCATTGCAAAATTTGAACACTACAAACACAAAGAACTGGTTCAAAAACTATTTTCAAACACAGATTTGAATGCAGCGATTCGAAGGGATCAATAGCTAAACATATGCAAATCAGCATCATTTATAATTTATGTTGCGTGGGTGTTGAGATCCCGACCTTTTAATGATCAATCACGCAGCTTGTTCTGAATGCATTAATGCAGGCAAAACAAGTAGTGACAGAAAACACATTTAATAACCTAAGAAACCCATCACATCCTGAATAACCCACCACAACTTCTTCCGTCATCATTATATTTTACAGAAAAGCCTAAATGTTTTCATGCATGTGATTTAAATGATGCAAGAGGCGTTGCAAATTTAGGATTAATCCAGTAAAAAGAAAAAAAAACAACAACGATTAATCCGTGGGTCATGTGTCTTCTGAACAGTGGGTCGTGATCCGTATGAATCATACATCAACCGTGATTCATTACACCCCTGTTGTATATGGTTATGTGTTTTGTTCAATAGTTTTGTGTAGTCAAGATTTGACTGTATGTCTGAATAAAAACTGACTTTCACTACTTTCTCATTTGTGTGTGTCTGAGTCTGTATTCCTTATGTTGTGGGGACCAAACGTCCCCAAAAGTATAGCAATACCATTGAGAATATTCCCCATGAGAAAAACGGCTCATAATTCACACAGAATGAAATATTTTTAAAGTGTAAAAATGCTGATTGTTTCCTGTGAGGGTTGGGTATAGGGGTATTGGGATAGCGAGAGAATTTACAGTCTGTACATAGAAAGATCATTACTTCTATGAGAAGTCCCCATTAAGATAGCTGTACAAGTGAGTGTAGTTCTGGTAAGTACAGATTTGGTAAAGACATTTAAAGAGTCTAGCCTAAATGCACAAGCACAGACATGTCTCAGATTCATTGACAAGTTAAACAAACTTTGATTCCTAGAGCCTCATTTTTGTGCATGACATTTGAGCTCAGTAATGAATAGACAACGCCACTGTGCAGTAGAGCATCATAAGAATATACTAACTTTCAACAAGCATATTTAGGACTAAGGCTGCACAATATATCGAAACAATTCAGTTACCGCACTAATATGCAACATCTATATTGCAGAGAAGTGCAGCAAGTTAAATTGATATTATGCATACATTTCTGTGCTGCATGCATACAGTAGATTGTTTATCCCGACCAATCAGATGAGGCCTTTACTCATCCCTGCTGTTAGCTGAACATAGAGCTAAAAATAAATCCTACTAAGAGACAAAAGAGGAAAATGACAACAGCACAATAAGATTCCGAATTTCTGCATAGGTTCAGTCATTCGAGGTGTTTTAACATGTGATGTAATGTTAACACCTTGACATTTAAGGTTATACATTTTTTTAATTAATTTGCTCAGAAAAATATATATTGTCGTTTTAATATGATCATAACATAAATAAAGGATTTAAAAAAATAATAAAATACTAAATTAGCATTTTACAAGTTATTTTATAAGAAATATGGTTATCAACAATATATCATATTTTCCCAGTGTCGTGCAGCCCTATTTAGGACAAGAAAAGATTTTCAGGCATATAAGATATAATATTTTACTGAACGTGTGACAGTGATTTACTGGCTTTGTGAAAAATTCAACATTGTGTTCAGTTATTTACGAGAGGCTCTTTCCTGATTTATGGTGGTCTTGAAATGTGAACTACAGACAGACATTGTTAAAACCTTTAAGTACTTCCAAGGCCAGTACTCACTAATGCATTTCTTACAAAGTAGTTGCAAAATAGCCATTTTTCTCAGGATATACTAGAATTTATATTAAAATTAACAGGACATACAGTATATTAAACTTTAAAAAATGTAAAGTCTATTGTGTGACTTTATGATGAAGTCCCTAATGACTCAAACAGTTCATTAAAATGGAGAAATATTGTTAAGTATTACTAAATATTTCATTTTCTTATCCCTTTCCAGAATATTAAGATGTTACTCCCAACCCTTTAACTAGCGTCTTTGGTATGTGATGACAATGACCAGTGCAAAAAAATGAACAAGACTGTATAGCTTTTCTATTTCTTTTGGTTAAACGCCTGATTTTAATGAACCGGAAACAAATATTCGCCCCCTCTTTTAAACAACAGGCAAAAATGTGTTACAGTTTTTGTGTTTGGAAAAAATAAGACTCAATTTGAAAGGATTTGGGTTGAGTTTAACCATTATGTGGTGTCCTTTTATACAATTTGATAAAACCCTATATTCTCTGGGATTTGTGCCCTTGTTTTTATTTTCTCTTTTCCTCTGTACTCCTCATTTGATGCACACAATGTTATGTTAAGGTAAATATGCTGTAATGTAAATGTATGTCATTACACAATATGTAAATAAAATGTTTTAATGGCAAAAAATAAATATAAATATCATCATTAAAATAGAACTGAGCATCATTATTCAGTGAGTGTCACGATCCTCCAGAAGTCATTTTAATTTAATAATTTGCAGCTCATTTAATTTTTTTCTTATCATCATCATCATCATCATCATCATCATCATCATCATCATTATCATCAATGTTGCTGATTTTTATGTTTAAGTGTGTATTCAACAATATGTATTCATGATACTGAAAAAAGTGACACTGAGATACTTCTTTCTGTAATATGTATTGCTTTGAAGTGTTATAAACAAAAATATATAATTTTACATTGATTATTTGGGATGATTAGGGGAGTAAATATCTGCTTAAAATATAATACACATTAATACATGTAAATAATATACAGCAAACACACTAACAGTATGCAGGTACAGGAAATGAATGATCAAATGTAAATCAGCATGTAGAGTCTTTGTCGCATAAATAATTAAATAATTACACCGTTAACGTTCATTTTTGTTAACTGTAATATAAACAGTTTTTTACTGTAGTAAAGTTATGCAGTGTTACTGTATTTTACAGTTGCATTGTGAAAATTACTGTATGTTTACAGTAAAGATATACATACAATTCTGTAAATATACCCTCTCAGAAATAAAGGTATGTGAGCTGTCAATGGGGTGGTACCTTTTCAAAAGGTACAAGTTTGTACTGAAAAGGTCCATATTAATACCTTAAGGGTACATATTAGTACCTAAAAAGTACAAAAGTGTTTCTCTTAAATTTTTAGGTACTAATACAGAGTTTCCTCTAGGATTTTTTTCCAGCTGTGGCGGCAGACTCTGTTGGGCCTTTTACACAGATCTACCAACTACCTGTGGCGTTATTTCAATAACAAATGTCGTAAGCACAGTGTTACGAGCCGAGATCGCATTTATTTCAAGAGTTCACACTTAGATAATGCTTGAATATATTAGCTAGTTTGGCATGCTGTCCCGGGAGAGAACCCTGAGCTCAGAGATAGGTGAGCCAAAGGCTCCTGCCTGGTCAATAAGCATTAGGAGGGATACGAGATCAGGTAGTTCTCGATAACCACCCGAGAATAGACCGCTGATTATGTTAGTTTGTACTTGAGAAGTGCTTATGACTGTAGTTGCATGTTTTTGGGTGTGGGAGGAAACCGGAGTACCCGGGGAAAACCCACGTGAACACGGGGAGAACATGCAAACTCCGCACAGAGAGTGTCGGCTGTTTCAGCTAGCGCTGAACCAACTCGACTTCCTTGCTGTGGGGCAACAGTGTTAATCTCTCTACCACCGTGTCGCCCGAAATCTCAACTGAGGAGGAGGGAGAAGGGATGGATGGGGGGGGGGGGTCCAAAGCGAAGATGAGGAATGAAGTTTAGGCTGGATATTTATATTAAATTTATAATGATCCGATAGGCTATTTAGTGATTGGTGATAGGGATCAGCTGTTGTCAATCCTATCACGTGCTCCTCTCGAAATTAGTTTGTGAAACCACGTAATACCAGCATGCGAATCTCTTTGCTTGTGCGACAATGTCCTCTGTTCGCACACAAAACTTCTTGCACACTCAAAAATATACGCTGCTCAAGTGCAGATTTTCTTGTGCGCTTTCAAATAAACACGGCTGAAGCGCGATTTAGTGCGTTTATGTAACGAGTATGTCTCCAACATTTTTTAGATTTGCTAGGAATATTTATGAATGTCTCTAGCGGCATTAATGCGTCCTGAAGTAAAGTGAAACTGCCATAAATTCCATCATTATCTATCAATTTTGAAGTATTATAAAGCATTATCTAATTATGGAAACTGTGTTCATCTTAACTGAAAGCTACGCTGTGTTTGCCTCACGAATAACGCACCTGTCAGTCAGTCAGCATGTCAACTTAAAGGGTTAAAATGACGCACAGCACTACTACGATTACAGAAAAGTTTGCGCTGTTATAATTCACTTACCCATAAACACGTTTTGGTGCTATTAAAAAAAACAACAACAATGACTGAATGTTTTGAATGAGTAAGTTAGTATAGCAGTGGCGGGGTGAATTTTGGTGTGGCGCTTCGCAATGGAAGAATGAACGTAGCGGAAACCATGACTAATATATACTTTTCAGGTACCAATATGGACCCTTTAAGTACAAATGTGTACCACCCAGAGACAGCTCACGTACCTTTAGTGTATATACAGCAAGTTGTAATTGATTTACAGTAAATTAGTTAGGATTGAACTGTTAGGGTTGATGGGAGGCAAAAGTGACACAGAAGCCGCTGATGAAGGTGAAAGGTGATTTATTTGGCATAAAGTGAAAAAAATCTGGCAAAAAGGTGAAAGTGACAAAATAACAACAAAAAATAAATAAACTGGGAGATATTTAAAAGGTATTTACAGGCTTATTCAGCTAAATCAAAAAGATTTGACCATCTAAAAGATCTGATCTAAATCAAAATCTGCCAATAATGAAATCTCTCCACACAGAGTGAAGGTTGGGGCCATTTTATGTCATTGGCCCCACCCATGGATTATACCATTTTAGAGTTTGGTATGGTAATTAGTTTGGTATGGTAATTGATTTACAGTAAATTACTGTAGATTCTACAGGAAATTGTAAACAGTGCAATTAAATTAATCGTTGTCAAATGTTATCATTTATTGTGCCTGAATGGTTTTAACACACATGAAACGTATGCCTTAAAATACACATTTTCAAACTTTCCCTTTATTATATATAATACTATTCATTTTCCTTCAGCTTAGGCTCGATTTCAGAGGGCGCAACAGCGGAACGAACCGCCAACTATTCCAGCATATGTTTTACGCAGCGGATGCCCTTCCACCTGTAACCCAGTACTGGGAAACACCCATACACTACGGCCACTTTAGTTCATTCAATTCACCTATAGCGCATGTGTTTGGACTGTGGGAGAAACCGGAGCACTTGAAGGAAACCCACGCCAACACTGGGAGAACATGCAAACTCCACACAGAAATGCCAACTGGCCCAGCCGTAGCTCAAACCAGCGATCTTCTTGCTGTGAGGCGACAGCTAACTACTGAGCCACTGTGCTGCCCATCTAATATTATTGTCATGTATAATATATTATATTTTAAAAATGCAATATTTATCACCCAGTGAGAGGAAAAAACACCGCGATCATCAGTTTTAAAGCATGCTGGCAGCAAAAGCACAAATGCCAGAGACTGAAGATTTTCTAAAGGAAAGAGTGAATCATGAGTCATAAAATAAGCAGAGGTTAAATGCAGCTCAACCATAATCCACACTGCATTTAAACAGTCTCTTCTGCAAGCTATAAAAGCCATCTTTTCCAGTAAACTCAGGCAGAAGTGTTATTACGCACAGACAGATCTAAAGCACTTCAGTAAAGTGATACTGTTTGCAAGATAATGTATGTACAATGGTAACATTTCAAGAGTTGACACTTAGCTGATGATTGGTAATAAAGCGTGTTTGGCATGCTGTTCCAGGAGAGAGCCCTGAGCTCAGAGTATCCTTGAGCCCGGGGCTCCCTCCTGTTTGGAGGGCGAGAGGAGAGTTTGAGCTCAGGTGGGTCTCGAGAACTCCCCTACTGGGATGTATATCTGGGATATATATTTGACTAGGAGTTGCTTTAGAATGCTATTTTGATTAGTAAATTTACCTATGGTGCCTGTCTTTGAACGGTTGGAGGAAACCGGAGAACCCGGGGAAAACCTACGCGAACACGGGGAGGACATGCAAACTCCGCACAGAAACGCCAACTGGCTCGGAGAGGAACGGACCAGCGGCGTTCTTGCTGTGAGGCAACAGTGCTACCCACTGGCCGCTGTGCTGCCCTATCGGAGAAGGGGAGGAGTAGGGGTGGAAGGGGGGATTCTTCAAACGAAGATGACTGGAGCAAAAGCTCTGGTAATTTATTGTGTCAGTGTTTATCTGATTGGCGCAATATGCAGAGTTAATGCGGTACAAGCTGTGTTCAATCATAAGCACGTGATCCTCTCGAAATTAGTTTATAAATAAACCACACTTGATTTGCAAATTACACAGTATTTAACTGTAATGTGAATTGTATTTTACTGTTTGCAGTTATGTAGTATGTTACTGTATTTTAAAGTTGCACAGTGGGAACATTTTCTTATTAACCTTATATTAGGGCGGAGCAGTGGCGCAGTAGGTAGTGCTGTCGCCTCACAGCAAGAAGGTCGCTGGTTCGAGCCTCGGCTGGGTCAGTTGGCGTTTCTGTGTGGAGTTTGCATGTTCTCCCTGCGTTCGCGTGGGTTTCCTCCGGGTTCCCCCACAATCCAAAGACATGCAGTACAGGTGAATTGGGTAAGCTAAAGTTGTCAGTAGTGTATGAGTGTGAACGAGTGTGTATGGATGTTTCCCAGGGATGGGTTGCAGCTGGAAGGGCATCCAATGCGCAAAACAAATGCTGGATAAGTTGGCGGTTCATTCCGCTGTGGCGACCCCAGAATAATAAAAGGACTAAGCCGAAAAGAAAATGAATGATGAATGAATAATACAGTTTAAAAGACTTTGAATACTTTATATTGTACAGTAAAGATATAAAATACTGTAAATGCATGCAAGAACAGCAAGATAAATGGTGCTGTAAATATTAATTTTTACAGTAAATTGCAGGAAAACTGCTACCAATAAATTACTGCAAATTCAACAGGGAAAATGTTAACGTGCAGGGTAGTAATTGTACAATCTGATTTATTTTTAAAGAATAATCTTCTCTGGATGTCAAACATAGTTCTCTGCAAAAGAAGAAAAATGTGACTGAGGATTTTTACCCCTCACACAAACACACAGTTTTTCTGGACTTTGCTTCAGTATAAACATCTTTAGCCAAACCTTCCCTCTGGGTTTGGGCAGTAAGACCTCCTCCATTATGACTCAAGACACTGAAGTGCGTCCAGAGAAAACACTTCACACACCCTCCCATCCCTTTCCTACAGCGACAACACACTTAGTGCTGGATGAAGTAGTCGACAGAGACCGGATACAGACACACACTCTTACATACAACCCCTGCTGACAAAATAAACCACAGCTCGTGCACCAACAAACCTGACGACGCTGTGAAATATGAAGATATCAGAGTGCTAATATTAACCGTATAAGCACTGGCAGCCTCTTTCCACACTTTCTGCATACACAAACACAGACGTCAGAGCTACACAGTAATCCAATAAAATGTATTAGTGCCTACCCACTTTTTCTGCAGCTTTGGTTCTGGATGTTTTTTTTCCTCATATGGTTCTTTAAATGGTCTTCATTAAAGAGTTATAAGTCATGAACCACCAAACAAACCAGATGAGCAGAGAATCGCAGTATTGTAAACTAAGGCTGTGATACATATACTGTAGATATACTGTACCTATACAATTCCAGCAAATGATTGAATAGCACTATTTGGAAAGAATTTTTGGTCACACTTTATTTTAAGGGCACCTTTGATGAACATCATCTTTTGAGGCTGTTTGGAATGAACTGTGTGTAGTATAGTGTGTCCACAGTCATATTGGGGGCTTACGGCATACGGTAATATGGTATACAGCAGGATCTAAAAATAGCAACGGTATCAGTTTCAATACTGTAATACCGTCATAAAAAACAATGCACTTATATAGAAGACAAGTATTAAATATTATTTATTTAATGCCTAAAAATGCGTATGCATGATTGTCATCACGGAACAGTGTGGAGGAGAGAGAGAGAGGTGAGGTATATGCAGGGCCGGAGCAAGCCGAACTGCCGCTCTAGGCAATGGACTAGCACGCCGCCCTCAACCCGAAAGTGAAAACGAACCTGACCAGTTCATAAAGTGAGGACGGGGGGTTGATGTTGCGGGTGAGTCAGTACGTTGGGTTGGGCGGCGGGGAGCATTTGCCGCCCTCACTATTATGCCAGACCCCTATTATGCAAGTGTTCTGTTGATGTTGTGGATGAAAGTCAGTATGTTGGGTTGGGTGGCGGAGCACGTTTGCCGCCTTCATTATTATGACTATTTAAATTTGATGGTCCAGGATCAACATTAGTGAATTTATAATTTTGATAGTCCAGAATCAACATTAGTGAATTTATAAATTTGATGGGCCAGGATTGCTGGCTCGAGCCTCGGCTTATATATATATATATATATAAGGTGACGCGGTGGCGCAGTAGGTTGTGCTGTCGCCTCACAGCTAGAAGGTCACTGGATTGAGCCTTGGCTTGGTCAGTTGGCGTTTCTGTGTGGAGTTTGCATGTTCTCCCTGCCTTCACGTGGGTTTCCTATGGGTGCTCCGGTTTTGAGGAAATTGGGTAGGCTAAATTGTCCGTAGTGTATGAGTGTGAATGAATGTCTATGGATGTTTCCCAGAGATGGGTTGCAGCTGGAACGACGTCCGCTGCATAAAACGTGCTGCATGAGTTGGCGGTTCATTCCGCTGTGGCGACCCCGGATTAATAAAGGGACTAAGCCGAAAATAAAATGAATTAATTAATCAATATATATATATATATATATATATAGCTTAAGGGGGCTAATAATATTGACATTAAAATGGTTTTAAACAAGTGAAAAACTGCTTTTATTTCAGCCGAAATAAAACAAATAAGATTTTCCCCAGAAGAAATACTGTGAAAATGTGCTTAATTTGTTAAATAATATATCATAATAATATTATATCGATATTTTAAAAAGAATAAATATTGCACAGGAGGGCAAATAATTTTGCCTTTAACTGTTTATGACAGATCACACTATTGTGTCTTTCTTTTCTTTTTCATTCTTTTATAAACTGTTTTAACACAATTTAATCTGTTTTCATCTGTTTTTAATCATGTTTATTATTTGTTTTTTTTATTTTCTTATACTTGGCTTTTTTATTCTTGTTTATGTAAAGCACTTTGAATTTTGTGTATGAATTGTGCTATATAAATAAACTTGCCTTGCCTATATTAAGAAAAAAACTGTATGACGTGCAATGATGGTGTGCAAAAAGTAGCATGAGTAATTTAGAATGGCAGGACATGGACAGTATTGTAGAATACTATTGTTATGCCTGGTTTAATAGCACAGAAGAAAGTGATTGCAGTGCCACCCAAACTGCTTCACTATCATTATGCGATAATGCAGAGATGGGTTAATGAGGCTTGCTGTCAGCGGGTGCTTATTTAGCTGGCTGTTTCAGTTTAGAGGGGGTGTTTAGTGTGATGTTAGACTGCAGTTGATTATCTGACAGCAGGGGTGTGTGTGTGTGTGTGTGTGTGTGTGTGTGTGTGTGTGTGTGTGTGTTGCCTCAGGCTTTGCTGTCTTTACCTTAACATTACAACCATACAAAAAACAAAACAAAAACAAAAAACAGTAACTGTGCTTTTGGGTAGTTAACCCACATTCTGGGTTAAGAATTATATGAAGAATGTACTGAAATGTTACATGCAGTCTTTATTTATCTTATCTAGTATATGAGCAATTTCATGCAAATGTCATTAATAAAAAAATAATGTTTTCACCAAAATACCAAAACCTTTTCTAGGTTTTTTTATTTACAGTACTGTAACATATACTTTCTATATGAATTTATGTTTTTACTGCCAGTCACATTGCTAATGCTGGAATTGCTCATATAATTTGCAGGATATTACATATAATCAGGGAATATGTGCATGGAAAAGGGACTAAACCGAAAAGAAAATGAAGAAAATGAATGAATATGTGCATGGATAAATTGGGTAATAACCAAACTGCAGGACACTTCTGATTAGGGATGTTCAGATCAGATCACATGACCTGAAATCGGGCCCAATCACATGGTTTCAGACTTTGTTTTGTTAGGCTTCTTCTTTGTTCACGCTTCACTCTCGCGTTTGTCCTTTTCTTTTCTGATAGAGGTAAAGTTGGTTTTATATTCGCACATTCGTTCATTTAGAAGTTTCTATGTTGTTTATCATGTTACTTTGAATATTTAATCGGAATTAGCATGCAAGTATGACTTCAAAACAACATTAACACTATCTAATTGACTGTGAACAATGCTGTACTTTGATAGTCATTGGCTGCTTATATGATTTCCATATTTAGAATTGGCAAAGAGTACTTTTCTGAATTTATATTATTATGGTATTTCTGAATATCCAAATATAAAACCAACTTTACCTCTATTTTTTTCTTAAAGAATCAGACGTCGAAGACACTTCAGTAATCACACACGTTATTATCATCAGCTCAAGAAGTTCGTTATATCAAATATAGACGCGATCACGAGCTCCCTGGAGACAGCGAAAACCGCTTGCACTTTTAGATGGCCTTGTAAAACAACAACAGGACACGGCAGATTTTCTTCTCCTTGGCTTTGTGGCTGTTCATCAAGACAACGACAAGGTTTGTTCGAGCATGGCTCGTTATTATATGCATATAAGGCAGTATTTCCATGTAATGTCTCGGCTGTGTATTTAAAAAACATGGTGGCTCCTTTGTTTTTATTTTGGCTAGGGCCACAAGATTGTGACATCGCTCTGTAACCAATCAGCGTTCAAATGTGTGTGTAGCTCCACCTTTTGGTACCCTTTCTCGTGTTTGGTACCCTTTCGAAAGGGTGGCGAAAAAGTGGTACGGTTTGGTACGCCTTTTGACAGTGGAAACTGCCATAAAAGTGTACCGAACCATACCGTACTGTACCACTCAGTGGAAATGGGCCAAAAATCTAATGACTCAGACTCGAGGGCAAAAAAACCTAATCGGGACATCCCTACTTCTGATACTGTGTGACATTACTTTAATTGAATATGTGGGGAATTCATTTGACTGCTTATTGACTTAACCTGACGAAAGGAAATTAATTTCCCCAAACAAAATAGCTCTTTATGGAAGCATTGACACAAACTATAATTTTTTATTATTGTTATTGCGATTTAACTTGAATCGTAATTTGTAACTGTGCTGTTTTTGTATAGTTCATTCCAAACCTATTTTAAATGTGGTCTTTTTTATAATCTTGGGCTTTAAAGTATTCACTAAAAGATCCAAAAATAAATCCATTTATTCGTTTTCTTTTCGGCTTAGTCCCTTTATTAATCTGGGCTTGCCACAGCTGAATGAACCGTCAACTTATCTAGCAGATGTTTTACGCAGCAGATGCCCTTCCATCTGCAACCCATCACTGAAAAACACCCATACACACTCATTCTCACAGATACACTATGGCCAATTTAGCTTACGCTATTCACCTGTAAACCCACGCCAACACGGGGAAAACTAAATAAATCCATATAAATTATTTGAACAACATTCTATAAATTCGGACATACTACTCTGCTCGCATACTGATTTTAGCGTACAGTATAGTATGGAAGTATGTGGTTTCGGACGCAGCCATTTTATTTAATTCAGTCAGGAAGGCTCTCAAAGCATGCGTCCGTGACCGAAATGCGACCTCCAGTGGACAGTAGCAGACTCAGCAATGGGACGCAGATTCAGAGTTCCACACGAGGTTATTAATTAGCAAATAATATAAATATTATAAACATAACCATTAGGTGAGCAGGTTACATTGTAACCCTGTGTCCTAACAACATGAGATTTGCAGTGCTCGCTCCTGTTGGTCCTTAATTTGGCAACCTGCGCTTGCGTTTGTTTTGCTCCAGTAATGCAATACCTAGTTCAACCACTGGGTGTCAAACTTACATACTGCACCTTTAAATTTGGTTACACATCCTCAGGGATGCTTGCTTGGCGTGTGAGAACCAATGAGCTTCTTCTTTGTGTGTCATGTGACACATCAGAGATTCAACAAGAACCAATGGTATTTCTGTTTATGTTTGCCGATCAAAGTATAAGTAAATGTAATCCTAAACTAAATCCGTTCAAGTGATCTTGTGTCTTCAGAAGACTTGATTCATGTAGATTTATTATTAATATATATATATATATATATATATATTATATATATATTTTAATCTACAGTATTTATGCATATTTCAAGTGCCAGTTTTGTGTGAACTGACTCTCCTGTAGAATAAAAAAAAAATGAATTTAGGTTATCCCATTACATTCTGTGGATGGATATATGTTTGATACATTTAGAATTGCAAATTATGACAGATATTCCTCAAGAAATGTTGAGTCTTTAAATTCCACATTAAACAGAGAGTATGTTGTTTGTTTGGGAAGCTGCAGATGTATTCCTCTCTCTCTACGTCCATCATTGGCTGCTCAGTTTTTCCCAGTGAAGAATATGACTTCACTTCCTTTGTTTGTTTCTGTTTCGCGTACATAAACCTGAGTCCTGGATCTTACCCTTTACAAGGCCTCCTCCTCCTCCTCCTCTCTCCTCTGCATGTAGCAGAATTTACCCAAGGCGATAAATCCAACAGCTGAAAACTGAGGAGAGAGAGAAGCTGCCAAGGAGAATTCCAGCACCGTGAGTCAGAAACAGAGAGAGAGAGAGAAGAACCTGCCTGACCTACAGTGTTCAAAGTTCTTTCTTTCTTTCTTTCTTTCTTTCTTTCTTTCTTTCTTTCTTTC
>CAIGQZ010004081.1:3557633-3570991 GCA_903798205.1 Danio tinwini
ATATATATATATATATATATATATATATAGAGTATTTACATAATATATGTAGGTGTACTGTGCGTATTTATTATGTGTAGAGAAATGTATTTGATTTGTTTTATATACAGTCCCTTTTTCTTTGTTAAATATTTCCCAAATAATGTTTAACAGAGCAAGGAATTTTTCACAGTATTTCCTATAATATTTTTTCTTCTGAAAAAAAGTCTGATTTGTTTTATTTCGGCTAAAATAAAAGCAGTATAAATTTTTTTTTCATCATTTTAAGGTCAATATTATGAGCCCCCTTAAGCAATATTTAGTTTCAATTGTCTACAGAACAAACCACTGTTATACAGTGACTTGCCTAATCATCCTAACTAGCCTACTTAAGCTACTTAATGCCTCAGTTGGCATTTCTGTGTAGAGTTTGCATGTTCTCCCCATGTTCACGTGGGTTTTCTCCGGGTGCTCCGGTTTCCCGGAGTCCAAAGACATGCAGTACAGGTGAATTGGGTAAGCTAAATTGTCCATAGTGTATGAGTGGGAATGGGTGTGTATGAATCTCTCCCAGTGATGGGTTGCAGCTGGAAGGGCATCTGCTGCATAAAACGTTCTGAATAAGTTGTCGGTTCATTCCGCTGTGGCAAACCCAGAGTAATAAAGGGGCTAAGCCAAAAAGAAAATGAATAAATGAACTATTATATTTAGAATATAATATAATTTCTATATATATTTAGAAATGTGTGGGAAAAAAATCTTTTCTCTGTTAAACAGAAATTGGGGAAAAAATATAAAGAGGGGCTAATAATTCTGACTTTAACAATCTTTTGTACTCACCATATGCAGTTCCCCTGTTATCGACCAGGATTCGGCTCACAGGGGCCCGGACCAGCACACTGCCACCATATTTCTGTATGACTTTAGTGACGTGGAAAGGGATCTCACTGGCGCCCCCTTTAGGATAATACGCTCCACGCTTGAAGTGGTGCAGCATCAGAGCGTTAATCATAAAGCTGGACTCTTTAGGAGCAACACCTGAGATCCACAGAAACATTTTTCTTGTATGTGTGCACAACACATTGATTAGGTTGTAATAACTCTACTGAAAGCCTTTTCCCCTCATAGTAGAAAAAAACATGTCACGCCCACTGTTTTCTCATTTAATATTCTGTTTCTCTAAAAACTGCGTCACAATACGGAAAGAAAAAAATGGTCGCAGCTTCCGGTTCATGTTGACTTTGAGAGTAGATTATACTGTTGGAAATAAATAAAATAAAGAGCCCCTATTATGGGTTTTTGAGAATGAGCTTCTATGCAGTAACACAGCTCTAAGTGAATGAAAACATCCAGCTGAGGTTTAAATCTGAAAGTGCACCGTGATTAAAACTATTGATACAAAATTGTCGACTAAATAAATAAATGAATCGAGTTGGGTTCGGATTTTTTGCTTGAACGTGTCAACGTCGACACGGTACATCACCAAATATAAAGTGCCAGTTCTGGTAAAACGTGAACGCGCCTTTCCCTTCAGACACTAGTGGAGCGTGGGGGATCACAGGACTGATTATGATGCAAAGATGACGATCACTGACAGATGGAGATTCGGCTTCGTGGAATAAAGTGTTAAAATTCATTTTCACAACAACACCCCAGTATGACCAACCGTGCGCTGTGTTTGCTCCTGCCATTTTTTTGATGATTGATACAATAACCTACGCTGCAGTGCAGGATTTGCCGGCCATTTGCATTAAAGAAAGGATCAGCAGAGACTACTATAGCACTTTGTCAGACTTTGACAGGGACTTTGTCAATAACTGTTACAGTTCATATGGACCAGTTATGTCTTCCTCCAGATCATAACATGTAAGTGTAATTAAAATTGGTGCCTCATTTTGTGTAGTTATATTTAATAGTGTTTGACTGGTAATCGCTCCGCAGGGCTTATAATCACATATCTATTACTGTACATTCACACCAAGAGCGTCAAAGTAGCCGGAAGTCAATAATTTTCAATGGGAGCTGGCAACAATAAGCGGTAAGGAGCAGTGCGATGTGTCTGGAGAGTCGAAGAGAGTTGAAATCAAGTCAACTTTATGGTAATGAGCAATGACGCGGTTCAGCAGCAAGCAGTCGGAATGTAAAAGTCCACCGCTTGAGAGGAGTCCAGAGAACACAGTCACTGTGAACTTTGGTTCCGACCACAGTCATTTCCAAGGGTTTGATTATTGCGGTTGCTGGATTTCCAATTATTTACAGTGTTTTCTTACAGGAACATACATTATAAAAGTTACTGGCGAGTTACAAATGTGCATTACTAATAATTATTAATTGTAATCTATTTATTAATCTGTAATCATTATTAATTAATAATTATTAATTGATAATTAATTAATGATTCACGCTTTTTTAAAGAAAAAAATTATATATATATATATTTTTTTTTTCTTTAAAAAAGCGGGAATCTCATGCTACAATACAAGACAGTATTGCTGCTTCAGATTATTTCAGACATATGGACATATTGGATAATTAAGTGGAGCAAAGCCCCACCACATGCAACTTGATCTTCCATTGTGAAATGAATTTGATAATAAGTGTGCAACATTTTCACACTAGAAAGCATGTTTTATGCGAGAATGTAACTGATATGATATGCTGCAACAGCCTCTTTAAATATAAGATTAATGTAGAGAGTTTTGACGCTCTCGCCGCTGGAGCTTAAGGCAGACAGCGTTGTCGCCAGGGCAGCCAGAGCGACCTTTGACACTTTCACCACCTTCGGTGTAAAAGCACAGTTATAGATTAGTGCTTGTACTGTATCTCTCAGGTTAAATCTGTATGGGCTATTCAAATATTGCGTCCAAAATGACGTTGAAAACGTGACACATGCTTCTTCCTGTTCGATTTAAATGTGTTTCTGAACTCGCGATCCTCTGCCGTTTGTCTTTGGTATGGTCACCATCAGTTGTTCCTGGACAGTCGCGGTGCGGTCAACTTTTAAAATAATTCAACTTTGGCCACTGTGTGGATTAATGCTAAATGTGTGTCGTTGTTATTACTTGGGGTTAGGGTTAAGAGTGCTGGTGTTTAACTCCATTGCTTTATTGCATTTAGGCATTGGGCTCACACATACTCTCTGTGTGCTACTTCATAGTCGTGGTGGGCGTTTCACTCTGTTTTAAACTGAACCCACTTGACCAATCACAACAGACTGGGTCATTGGACAAATCAACGCAGATTAGCTTCGCACTAAGAAATGGTTTAGGAACAAATGAATCGCTATACCAATCATATGGGAGTTGTTGGGAGAATTAGATAAAAATAAATGCATATTATAAGATAATTTAAAGCATAACAGCCTGTTGTTGGAGACCCCCAAAACCAAAATATGACCATTTATAATGCAAAAAAGGGGCTCTTTAAAATCAAAAGTACAAAAGATTACACAAGAGTTCATAACATAACATTACATGGTGCGATCCAGGAATAACTCATCTTCGTATAACGCAAGCCTCACCATAGAAGAAATAGGAGAAGATCAAGTGCAAGTCTTTGTTGCTAGTCAGTTTGTAGTTCATCTCAGTGGCGTTGAAGTCTGAGAGCCGAAAGATAGACGAGATCAGGTTAGCAATGCCACTTTTGATCAGAAAGAGAGCAAACCACTGTGGGATGATCTTCAGGATGGCCATCAGAGGAGTTTTCCTGGCTGTGAGCTGTGGACCATACAGAAGACACAGATGCTGTATTAATGGATTCATGTAAAGAAAGTGGTTAATTGAAAGTCAGCATTGTCAATATTTATTTTACAACCCCATATTATTATATTGCCTTCTTGTCTGTTTTACACATGTGGTTATTTGGTTGTATAGTGATTGAACGATTCATGCTACTGTTACTTCTCTGTGTCTTGTGTGTGTATGTGCGGAAACTAGCAGAAGTCATTGACGCTCGCAGCCTGGAAGCCAACTGGGTCACAATAGTAACATCTCACGGTCTTTTCCAGTTTGTGAGGGAAGGGGGTGAGGCACTTAGCAGCACCACAAAGGCGTGGTGGCTGCTGTCACCTGGAAGCAACTGGGAACTGAGAGCAGATCTTGATCATCAGCTGAATTTCCCACAGCAAGTTGCTGTAACCTCCATTCGGCCAGATATTTTGCTCTGGTCCACCATCGCAAAAACAGTCATCATGGTCGAACTAATAGTGCCACGGGAAGATGGGCTGGAGACTGCGTTTGAGAGGAAGAAGGAGACATATGCAGACCTTGCAGACACGTGTAATGAAGCAGGGTGGCGCGCGTTCACTTACCCAGTGGAAATTGGCTGTCGAGGCTTCTCTGCAACTTCCACCCATTGGCTCCTGAAGTCTATTGGTGTCAGAGGCACCAAATTATCAAGGGCACAAAAAAAACTGGCAGAGGAGGCAGAGAAAGGGAGCTTCTGGCTATGGCTTTGGAGAAAAGACAAGTCATGGGGGAGAGAAGGATCCTAGGGTTGGCTGCAGGGGGTGGTAGGGAGACGTCCCTATCATTGCTCTACCACCCGGAGATGTTCCGGAATTAAAGCGGCGAAACATCAATGATGGATGGCTCTCAGCTCATGACCCTGCAGCCAGCCTAAATGGCCCCGGAGATGCATCAGGCAGAAATGTCCTGCAGGTAGTTCTACCTGTGCTTACATCTAGTGTGTGTGCCTTGTATTCCTCATGTTATGGGGACCAAATGTGCCCAAAAGTATAGCAGTACCAGTAAATTTAGTCATTTTTATTATTTTCCGTAATTCACACAGAAGTAAGTACAACCCCAAATCAGAAAAAATTGGGACAGTATGGAAAATGCAAATAATAAAAAAAAGATTTCCTTTTCTTCTTTGGTCTGGAGCACATGGCGTCTATTTCTCCCCAAAAATACCTGAATTACTGATTCATCTGACCACAGTACATGTTGCCACTGTGTGATGGTCCATTCCAGATGCCTGCAAGCCCAAATAAGTCGATGGCGCTTCTGGACACTGTTAACATAGGGCTTCCTTTTGGCACAATACAGTTTTCACTGGGATTTGTGGATGTAACTACGTATTGTGGTACTTGACAAAGGCTTGCCGCAGTAGTCCTGAGCCCATGTGGTGATATCGCTTATAGATGAATGAGGATTCTTGATGCAGTGCCGCCTGAGGGATTGAAGATCACGGCTTGTGCCCTTGTCCTTTACACACTGAAATTCCTCCAGATTCCTTGAATCTTTTAATGATGTTCTGCACTGTTGGTGAAAATTTCCAAATGTCTTTCTGTCTTTCTTTGAGGAACATTGTTTTTAAACATTTCAATAATTTTCCCACATATTTGTTGTCAAACTGGCTATCCTCTGCCCATCTTTGCTCCTAAAGGACTAGACCTTTCATGGAAGCTGCTTTTGTACCAAATCATAATTACAATCACCTGTTGACATCACCTGTTTCAAACCCCCTTCATTATTTAACCAGTTTACTTGTTTACTAGCACTAAACTTCTGTCTCAACTTTTTTGTAATGTGTTGCGGGCCTGAATGACAGAAAAGGATGTATATTTACAAATTAAATGATGCTGACCAGACAAAACATGAAATATGTTGTGCTCATATTGTCTGCAATAAAATACAAGTCAAAGTAAATTTGGAAATCACTACTTTCTACTACTTTCTTTGCATTTTTCCATATTGTCCTAACGTTTTCTGATGTGGGGTTGTATTTTAAAAAAGTAAAAGTGCAGATTGTTTTCTGTGAGGGCTGGGTTTAGGGGTGGAGTTGGTGTATGAGATGAAGATGCTGTACCTTCATGACCTTAAAGAACTCCTCCACAGCTTTCACATCATTAGGGAAGAGTTTTTTCAGGTTCTGCTCCATCTCCACCCGGCCGCTCAGGATGGGGTAGTCTCTCCGTTTGCCTTTATCGTCAATCACAATACTGTCGAAATGCTGTGGCAGCTCCACGAACTCCAGCTGACCCTCGGAGATCTGGTCCATTGCAACCTTAAGGAGACCATTTTCATGCAGCTGACCGAAGTAGTGGAGTCCTGTAACATGTTGGAAAATTAGGTAGTGATTTAAACTTCCAAGTATGTCTAAGTATTTTACACATAGACATCACCTTTTTGAAAAGAACACTATATATTGTATAACTACAGGTAAAATTTGTATATACACAACATTTCTGATTTGGACTGTAATGGAATAATGCTCACATTTTGTGAAGCTGTGAAAAGCGCTATACAAATAAACTTTGTAAACTACCCATAATATTTATGACTGATTTAGCAATTCCATTTGTGCCTATTTGTGTACTTATAGGTGTGCTGGTCTTAAAAGGAGGTCTGTTAAGGCACATTGTAGGCATGTTGCTATTTTAAAGCAATTGAAACAGGATATTGACCCAGTAAATCTAATATGAATGGCACAGGTTTTCATATTTGTTGTTATTTTTAAAGCATGTTTAGTGCTAGGCAGGTCCAAAAATATATACATGTTGCTTATTACATACACAGGGATGCGCAGCGGCACATAATATTTTATAAAACAGTAAAAGTAGATTTGGACACTTTCTGAATGCACCTACACCGTGTGCTTTTAACCATGTGCTTAGATCATTAACATAGAGCCCAAAGTTTTTAATGTTGTGACTGAGGTAGTTGACTTGTACTTACCCACATCAAACTCAAAGCCCTTCTCAGTGAAAGTGTGACAGCAGCCTCCTGCCACGTCGTGTTGCTCTAGAACCAACACTTTCTTCCCTGATTTAGCCATTGTGGCTGCAGCCGTCATGCCTCCGATCCCACTTCCTATTATAATCGCATCAAGATTCATCGGAATCTTTTCCTTGGTGAATCCTACAAACATAACATAAGTAAATGTGTATTATATGCATGCAGTATGGTGGTCAGCCAACATACTATTGTGGTTGACCTTAAGTATTTATTAGGCATTGTACAATAAACACGGCAAAAAAAAAACTAATACCATTAAATACTAGCAATTGCACTTTTACAAGCAATTAGTTGACTACTTAAAAAGGGAGTAAACAGTTTTCTTAAAAAGAATTAGATGAACTATGTGCATCCATATAAAGTTAAGCGAATTAAAGGTGGAATTTCACAAACTATTTTCAAGAGGAGCACGTGATATAATTGATCACGTCTGGTCTCTCATCTGTAATCATTAGTAAGCCATAGAGATCACGGATCAGCTGAAATGTTACCCGAATCTGCTCCTTCATACTATTTATTCACCCGCCCGCACATATTAAATATATATATATATATATATATCCACACCCGATCAACACTTCAATAATTCTAATTCTTTGTTTTAAGCATGGTGATAGGTCAGCGTGGATCGTTCGTTATTAACAGCAGATTCAGCTTTTACATATACAGGAAAAAGAAAACAAAAGCGGTGCCACTTCAGCCTAAACAGCAGCTATGTTCTGTTTACTTGGCCTTTTTCTTTGCACTGTGCAGAAACAGAATAGCATCTACTGTGCCTGGATTCGGATGATTCCGCCTCGTCTCCAAAACACGGCCAGCTGCACTAAATGAGCGTTCGCTTGCACCGCTCACTCGCAGAGTCGTTTTAAACATGAGTATCTGTACTTCTACTTAAGTAAAGGATGTGTTTACTTTTGCCATCTCTGGCAATCACACATGCATACAATCACACACGTACTATTACTGTATATGTCCTTTTTTTGGACAGAACTATTCCCGAACATGAATACGAGTAAATGACTTCAAAGCAGTAGTGCTCATGCAATCTTATGTAATATTTTACTGCACCAAGAAACTGTGACAGATGAAAAGACCACTGTTTTATAATGATAAGTACTTGGAATGGCCCCAAAACCTTACAAAATGCTATCTTTGTAATCTCTAAAATGCTTTAAACAAAAGAAATGAATGGGTTATCACTACTGGGTAATCTAGTTCAGATATAGCATAGCCTTTGACACGCATGCTAATTGTTTTACAATGGCATTGATAATATACCGCTTTACATAATTAGATTACATTAAACAGCCTATATGTTCTGTGTATGTTATCTGATATGAATAGCAAATGTAATGCGTGTACTGTAAGGAGACTTTTATTTTGTCTCTTTAAATGCCTTAAAAGTAAGTTACATTATCATTTCCTGATATATGCCATTATGTGGGTCATTAAATAAAGATATAAGAATATATATTTATTATTTTGCATAACGAACATGCTTTAATTAGGTACAGATCAGTTCTTATTCTGTCTCTTGTTAAAAGAAGTGCACTTCATTCACTTATAGTAAGCTTTATTTACAATGGGAAGATTAAAAAACATTATTAAAGGGTTAGTTCACCCAAAAATTCTAAATGTGTCATATTTTACTCATCCTCCACTCATTTTAGTTGTGTTGAGAAATGTCAAAATATGGAGGCTATTGACTTCTGAGTGTTTTTTTTCTACTATGGATGTCAATGACTACTAGTTACCATTGTTCTTAAAAATTTACCTTTTAAAGGTTTGAAACCACTTGAGAGTGAGTCAAGTGAGTACATTTAGATTATTGGGTGAACTATCCCTTTAAGTTTAAGTCCCTTTATTAATCAGGGGTCGCCATAGTGGAATGAACCGCCAACTTATCCAGCATATGTTTTACACAGCGGATGCCCTTCCAGCTGTAACCCAGTAATGGGGCACACCCATACACTCTCATTCACACACACACACACTACAGCCAATTTAGTTAATAAATTCCTATATACCACATGTGTTTGGACTGTGGGGGAAACCGGAGCACATGGAGGAAACCCACACCAACATGGGGAGAACATGCAAACTCCACATAGAAATGCCAACTGATCCAGCCGGGACTCGAACCAGTGACCTTCTTGCTGTGAGGCGACAGTGCTAACCACTGAGCCACCATGTCGCCCATGAAAATATTTACAAAAATATATCATTTAAAAATATATATAATAAACTATAACATTTTTTGGAGTGCATTTAGAATAACTGGTCGATGTATATTATATTTTCTGATCATATAAATACATTTTTGTTCATATTTCTTGATGTTTGTGTATTTGGTTCAGCTTAATATCAGCTTATTAATTTCATGTTAAACTTTGTATCTGGCAGCAGATATAAATTATGTTCTTTCTTCATATAATTGTGGCAGCGTTAAGTAATAAGTCCGCCATACTGTTTTCTTATAATCAAAGACATTGCGCACAGAAATAAATCAGAAAATAAATAACAATACTTTAGTTTATGAATGCTGTTCTCCTGCTTATAGACAATGTATTAACTAAAGCCAACTCAGGCTCATTCTGATAACGTACTGCTGAATACATTTCTTGAGATCGCGAAATACATCCCAGGAGCTACGTATTTTTTTGCAGCCTGTGTTTTCGCGAATCCTCCACAGACCGATGTGTACGCTTTTTGAGAAATCAAATATCTCTTACGAGTGCTTTACGCGCCTGCTGTTCTTGCGTAAATCCACTGTCGACTGACTGACTGACTGACTGACTGACTGTATGACCGATAACCTCACTCACCTCCTTCCCTAAACCCAACCGATAGTCTTTTCAAAAGCACCGACTGACCAGCGCCCATCCACTTCCCTAAACCCAACCAACAGTGTTTGCCTATCCAGAAAACGAAAAGCCCTCGGCTGATTTTTACAACGTTTTCAGATTTTACCACATTCTCACCCTGTTATTTACTTGTTTATTTTATGTTTTGTTTTTTGTTTTACCTGCTTTCTGGAACCGTTCTTCACCAAACTCAAACCCCGTCGTCACGGGTGCATCACAATTTCTCTCAGTGTCTCAAGTCCACCGACAAATACGGCGAGCCACTAGATAAACTGGTAACAGTGGAAAAGTCGTCCACACAGAGGTAAGCGGTCAGCTAGTAAGAATGAAAAGAAATGACGCCAAACCACCCACTATCGTTCATTTTAAAGACGAAATGCAGCCATGCATACCTCTGCGACATAATTCGCGATCTCCAGAAATGTATATAGGGGTATGTTTTCAGAATGAGCCTACAGTATGTTGACTAACGCGGATGTTTTTTAAAAATGACATTTACTGACGGAAAACAAAAACAGAAGTATGCATTACTTTTCTTGCAGTTTCATCTATTAAACTCTTAAGAAGATATTTTGAAGAATTGTGGAAACCTGTAACCATTGACTTCCATAGTAGGAAAAACAATTACTATGAAAGTCAATGGTTACCAGTTTAATCTTCTTTAGTGTTCAACATAAGAAAGAAACTCATAAAGGTTTGAAACAAGTAAACAAAAAAAACAGAATTACATTTTTTGGGGTGAACTATCCCTTTAAGAGATTGTACATTGGCTTTTATAATGCTGCAGATTAGCAGGCTTAAAACATGCTCAGGTCGTTCTCAGGTCAGAGAAGCATTTAGTATTTAAAGATGGTCTGTTGTATTTACCTTGTTTCAGCACTTTATCTCTCTTCTTCTGGTCCAGCTCTAACGATTCTGCAGTCCTCACTGATGAAGCTGAAAACGGACTCGGTTTTTTGAACAGAAACCAGAACGTTCCTCCAGCCCAAATCAAGACGGAGACCAAAAAAATCAGCAGCCACATCCTGAAGAACCGTTTTCAGTCTAAAACAAACAAAAACTAAAAAAAGTGATTTAGTTTTTAAAATGATTGCACGTAGGCTGGACTTTTCAGCAGTAAATGAAGAGGAAAGAGACTTCTGCAGGGATCTTTGCAAGTCTTCTTCTTTTATATGCAAGCAAAAGAGCAAAGGTCTCTGAGAATGAGTGAAGCAACACTTAATTGTCATATGTAATTGATCAAGATAAGAGTGATAAAATGTAGTACAAGCTCTAGTCCACATTCAGATCCAGTCTCATCTAAATGAACATTTATATTATCGGTGTAAACAAAGAACAGCTAGTTTACTTGATTTCAGGCACATTGAACCCCAGAGAGCGTTTAGACACTTTGCTTTTTGCTTTTCAGGAAAAATTCCAAAGCAAGTTAAAGGGACAGTTCACCCCAAAATGAATTTACTAAATATTTACTCAGACTTAAGTGTATACTAATAAATCTATGTAAAAATGTGTAAATTGTTGAACATAAAATTCATTCCTTTTTCCTTCAGCATGGTTTTCAGATTTTACCTCATTCTCACCCTGTTATTTACTTGTTTATATTATCTTTTGGTTTTTGTTTGACCTGCTTTTTGGAACTGTTCTTCATCAGACTCGAACTCTGTCATCATGGTAAATTTCTCTCTGTGTCTCAAGTCCACTGACATACACGGCGAGCCACTAGACAAACTGGTAAGTGGTCAGCTGGTAAGCATGAAAAGGAACGGCATCATACCGCCCCGTATTGTTCGCTTCAAAGACAAAATGCAGCCATACATACAGCTGAGATCATAATTATTAGCCCCCTGTTGAATTTGTATTTTTAAATATTTCCCAAAGGATGTTTAACAGAGCAATGAAATTTTCACAGTATGTCTCATAATGTTTTTTCTTCTGGAGAAAGTCTTATTTGTTTTATTTTGGCTAGAATAAAAGCAGTTTTATTTTTTTATAATCCATTTTAAGGTCAAACTTATTAGCCCCTTTAGGCAAATTTTTTATAGTCTACAGAACAAACCATCATTATACAATAACTTGCCTAATTACCCTAACCTGCCTAGTTAACCTAATTAACCTAGTTAAGCCTTTAAATGTCACTTTAAGCTGTATAGAAGTGTCTTGAAAAATATCTAGTCAAATATTATTTACTGTCATCATGTCAAAAATAAAATAAATCAGTTATTAGAGATGAGTTATTAAAACTATTATGATTAGAAATGTGTTGAAAAAATCTCTTTGTTAAACAGAAATTGGGGAAAAATATAAACGGGGGCTAATAATATTAATAATAATCTGACTTCAACTGTACCTCCGGCTACATAATTTGCAATCTCCAGAAATGTATATAGGGCTACACAAAGCAAGTTAAAGGGACAGTTCACCCCAAAATTAATTTACCCGGATTTACTGTAGTGCTTTTAACCTATGTATGTCTTTCTTCTGTTGAACACAAAACTAGATATTCTGGAAAATGATGGATATGAAAGCAGCCATTGAAATTCTTGGTAAAAACGAAAATACTAAATGGAAGTCACTGGCTGTTTAACTCAAATTGTTTTGCAGGGAGAGTAGCTAAATGAGGGCAGAATTTTTTTTATTATGTTAAAAGTTTAATAAAGGAAGTAAAATACTTTATTTTATTTTACAAAATAAAGGAAATAATATATAAAATGAATTAATAGATCAAATAAAGTAAAACCATTTTTTTCTTTCAAATTAAAGTAAAGAAAAAGTACAAATAAAAAAGAAGCAAGTTTTGTGTTGAGTGTTACGATGGTGCAGTGGGTAGCCCAATCACCTCACAGCAAGAAGGTTGCTGTTTCGAGCCTCAGCTGGGTCAGTTTGCATGTTCTCCCTGTGTTGGTGTGGGTTTCTTTCATGTACTCCCTATAGGTGAATTCGATAAGCTAAAAAGGTTAGTTTAATAATAAAGGGACTACGCCGAAAATGAATGAATGAATTTATTATTTACGGTTGGGGAGAGGGGGTCCACATGTAATACACACTGTAAAAAAATCCGTAGTTTTACAGTTTATTTCCGGCAGCTGGGGTGGCGAAAAAAACCCTGTAAAATAACGTCCCTTAAATTACAGAAATTTACTGTAAAATAACAGACATTAAACTACAGAAATTTACTGTAAAATAACAGACATTACTTACATTTAAATTTCTGGTAAATTTCTGTCATTTAACAGCTGTTATTTTACATTATATAAAAATAAACTGTAAAATTACGCATCTTTTTACAGTGTGTATTAGTGGGACAGTAATAAATCTACCATATTTTTTTATTTTAACAAAAGACATTAAATATAGCACAAAAATTTCTGTAGCAACTTGAATTACCAATGCCTTGCTTTACTAATCTCCTTTGCTGCTTATAGACACTGCAATAACTTTACACTTTAAATGTAATTTCAGATTTTATTTATTTATTTTGGGGCACGGTGACACAGTGGTCAGCACCGTCGCCTCTCGCGTTCGAATCCCAGCTAGGTCAGTTGGCATTTCTGTGTGGAGTTTGCACGTTCTCCCCGTGTTGGCGTGGGTTTCCTCCGGGTGCTCCGGTTTCCCCCACAGTCCAAATGCATGCGCTATAGGTGACTTGAATAAACTAAATTGGCTGGAGTGTATGAGAGTGTGTGTGTGTGTGTGTGTGTGTGTGTGTGTGTGTGTGTGTGTGTGTGTGTGTGTGTGTGTGTGTGTGTGTGTGTGTGTGTGTGTGTGTGTGTGTGCATCA
>CAIGQZ010004081.1:3605684-3625097 GCA_903798205.1 Danio tinwini
AGTGTGATTTTTGGGTAAACTATCTCTATTAAGGGCACATCGATGAGACTTGATAGTTAAACTAAAGTTGAATGCTGATATAAAGGGATAGTTTGGGTGAACTATCCCTATTAAAGGGATTTTGTAAACCAGGTGTGTCCAAACTTGGTCCTGGAGGGCCTTTTAGTTTCAACCCCAATTAAACACCTTAACCAGCTAATCAAGCTCTATCTAGGTATACTAGAAATTTCCAGACAGGTGTGTTGAAGCAAGTTGGAGCTAAAATATGCAGGACACCGGCCCTCCAGGTCCGAGTTTGGACACCCCTGTTGTAAACATAGTTTCATTTTGTTCAGCTACGTTACAAACATTTCTCATGACACTGCATTTTTTTGCTGCTTGTAATAATTTTGCATTCCCGATACAACTTCTGTAAAAGCATCACAATGTCAAATAAAATCATTTTGTATGCAATCTACAAAAACTACTATTTATATATACTGTATATGATACAGTATCTGTTTCTCATCTACAAAAGGACAAAAATATGATGTCACCGTTTATAGTTTTATCCATTAATCATTCTATTTACAGTTTATGTATTTAAATTAATACTGAGTATTAACACATGTCATGTATATTTATATAGCACATTTATCATGTGTCAGGGTGTCCGCGGTGTCTTAAAGTCTTAAATCTCAAAAGCTAAATTTTAGGCCTTAAAAAGTCTTAAAGGTGCAGTAGGTGATCTGCCAAGCTGCTAACCGGTTAGCATATTATCTTTGGACGGCAGGGGAGGGACTGTGTTTCAAAGCCACGCCTCCTGAAATCACGAATGTGCGCAAGGCGACATGACAGCAGACAACCCACTAGTTCATGTCATTCGCCAGTTAGAAATGTAGTTAGTGTTTGGCCGGCGGCGTGCAGGAATTACACTTGTTACTAAGCCACACTTACATGCTATTTCAGAGTAGCGGTAAACAGTATAGGGAGCGTATCATTGTTCAAAAATTAACCAATGTGAATATAAAAGCAACCTCAGCAAAGCAGGCTAGGTGAAATAGCGATATTTACTGATGTTTTGATGTTAAACTAAATAAAATCTACATTATCGATGATGTAAAAGGACCTTATGAAATTGAAAACCATCACATCGATCTTTCACCAGGTGATTTCAGTGGCTGAACAACACTTCCATGCATATAACCTATTCATAACAACACAATCTACCTCAGCTTTGGGGGACTGAAATAGTTTTAAAGGGCACCTATTTTACCCCTTTTTTAAGATGTAATATTAATATGATGGTTCTTCTGAGTGTGCCAGTTTAGGTTCAGTTTAAAACACAATTCAGATTTTTTTATTATGTGTTAAAAAGTGTCATTTTGGGGGCGTGTACACAGTTTGCCGTTTTAGGGGCGTGTTGCTTCACATGAAAATTAGTTTCGACTTCCCGCCCAACTTAACAAGTGGGCGGAGCCAAGAGCTCCCCCACTGTGTATATTGCAATAGACTGGCAGACAGAGAGAAGCAACATGAGAGTACCAGCATTCAGACGTACATGTAGGACTCAGACACAGACCAAGCAGAGAGTACAGAATCATGTGTCTTTGTATAGTTTTACAGCCAACTGTGTGCTAGTTTAAAGCTCCGAACTTGTAGCCTACACCGAGACTAATAAAGCACAGTGAATTAACTTTGACCGAAGGGCATCACACACCGGATGCACCGCGACACGGCGCGCACATGACAGTTGAAAGTATCGCACACTTGCAGCGCCGGTAGAAACCCGATAGAAACTTATGTTTAGAATTCAGAAATGCATGCCGCTGTGTGGCACAACGCTGAGTGTTGCCGAGCGGCGCTTCTGGTGTAGGACCTGCTTGAGGCTATAACTAAAGGGCGTCATACACTGGATGCGTCGCTCAAAGCCATGACGCGGCACACCAGACACGCACATTCGCATGTTATTTAAAATGAAACTATTCAGATAACGCTCTGTGGCACGGCAGAAATATGAACAGTGTCCCGAGCAGCGCAGCACGTCCATAGAGGCGACCTAGGCGGCAGAATAGTGAGCAAACGCCACGGTCGTCACTTTCGCATGGCGCTGCGCGTCGTTAGTTCGTTATTTCCAATGGAGGGACGAGCACGTGAGGCAGCGCACTCGCACTTTCCAGCTGCACCTAGTTAAGATGACAGGGAGCTTCTGTGACCGCGGGAAATGCAAACCGCTGAAGTTTAAGGAAGACACAATGAAAAGTTAACGTGTATGCAAACCCACCAAAACTTACAAACACTGGCGGCGAGGAGAGCGATAACGTGGTGAATGTTGAGCCCAATGAGCCTTACATCTAAAAATAGAGCAAGGGTGTTTCTTTGGTGACGTCGCTTTGACTCACACGCTGAAAATGGCGGACGTGAAACAACATACTGAGGAGATGGTAATGCACATCTGTCAATCAATATTGATGGGCGGGGGGACCGCACTCCTACGTAAAGTTGCGGTCGATCTCAAAACAGCTCCAATTGGTCCACCGTTTTTATGTTGTTAAATTGAAAAAAAGGACAGAGTGTGTTTATATCACCCCAATATGATGCTCTATACACTATACCTACACATCTGTCTGTCCAAACAGCTTGAAAAGTAGATTTTTTCACTATAGGTGCCCTTTAAAACAACATTACCTGTCTAACAGAAACACTGCAGCCCTGGTGTCGTCCTTCCTCCAGCGTGCAAAACTAACTCCAATATTGATTCAGGATTTTAAGATGTTTTAATTCAGCATTTGATTTTACCGTGACTGACTGCAAGTCTGCACATGAACCCGCGGCACGCTAATGGCTGATCTGTGTGAACAGATGCGTAGAAGTCTAAATCTACATTTGTTGACAGACAGTTTGGGCTACTTATCGAAATTATGGGAGATGTTAGCCTGGCTATATTTAATTGTATGAACATTTTTTTAGTTTTATGCCTCACCCAGAATATAAAAATACATAAACACATTTAGATCATTTACTTTAATCATCACTATTAGACTGAAGAGACTTTCAGCAAGCACAACAAAACATGTATCTGAAGACAATCACCTACTGCACATTTAAATCTACTAAAATATGTTTACAGGTCTTAACTTCCTTTTGTTCATAGCTACCCAATCTGGCCATTAACACCCATACAATCACCAACAATCCCCATCTCAGTAAAACGTTTTATTTAAAAATGGCATCTAATTACTTTTCTTACAGTAACATTTGTTTAAAATTTCTCCACTTATTTACTGCTGAAGATACTGAGCTGACCTAGATTTTTTATTATTAAATTATAATCATTTTTGATAGGGCAAGTAAAAATCTTTTCCAACTGGAATATTTCAATAAAATCCTTAGCATTTATCCCTGTATAAGTCTATCATTTCATTCATAATGGTCTTAAAAATGTCCTAAGTCTTAAATTTAACTTGGTGAAACTTGCGAAAACCCTGATGTATGGCCATACACCCAAAGTGCTTCACAATCATTAGGAGGGTCTCTCTACACCACCACCAGTGTGCAGCATCCACTTGGATGATATGATCAGTCACAGGACAACGGCGCCAGTGCGCTCAACACACACCAGCTATAGGTTGAGTGGAGAGACAGTGATAGAGCCAATTCAGTGGATGGGGATGATTGGGAGGCCATGATAGTTAGGGGCAGGGCTAAATTTGTGGCTGCGTCCGAAACCACCTACTACTCAGTATGTACTGTATTTGAATTTAAACGTACTACTTGGCCATTAGAAAAGTACGTTCTATACCAGGGGTGCTCAACCCTATTGCTGGCGATCAACCTTCCTGCAGTTTTCAGTTGCAGCCCTTATCAAACACACCTGCCTGTAATTATCAAGTGCTCCTCACGTTCTAAATAATTGGTTCAGGTGTGTTTGATCAGGGTTGGAGCTGAAATCAGCTGGAAGGTCGATCGCCAGGAACAGGGTTGAGCACCCCTGTTCTATACAGTATGAATGTAAGAAGTATGAATGGAATTCGGATGTACTACATCTGCCATTTTGTCATGGTCATGTGACCTACCTGTGTCAAATGCATCGATTCACCTCCATTCATGAATTCTCTCACGGAGCATCATGGGATAGCGCAGCGTGCATGGGATGCGCACTTCAGAATCTCGCCGGAAGTAGTAAGTCATCCGGGAACTTTTCGCATACTGATTTTCGAATTCTATGAATTCGGACATACTACTCGTCTCGCATACTGATTTTAGCGTACTGTGTAGTATGGAAGTATGCGGTTTCGGAAGTAGCCTGTGCCTGAACATGCCGGATCCGGTACCTCATTTTACCAATTCCTCTCAACCACCTTGCCTTCCTCCCCTGTCCGCTGTTCACTTTTACTTTCTTCCACGACTCCCCAACCCTCTTCACTTTCGTCCGCGACACCCCCGCCCCACTCACTTTCGCAACATCTCTCCAGCCTCAGGTAACATGATGGATCTGTTACCCAAGTCTGTTACGGAACCTTGCAATTCACAAATTAAGCACTGGGTAGGGGTCAATGGAGGGAATTTGGCCAGGACACCGGGGTTACACCCCTACTCTTTTTACCAAAAGTGCCACAGGATTTTTAATGACCACAGAGAGTCAGGACCTCGGTTTCACGTCTCATCCAAAAGACGACGCTCACTGACAGTCCTCTTCACTATACTGGGACATTAGGACTCGCACAGACCACAGGTTGAGCGCCCCCTGGCTGGCCTCACTAACACCACTTCCAACGGCAACCTAGTTTTCCCATGTGGTCTCCCATCCAGCTACTGACCAGGCTCAGCCCTGCTTAGCTTCAGTAAGTAACCGGTCTCAAATGACTATAAACATCAATGTGTACCTTGCTCTAGATCTAGCTCCGAGGACTAAATAATACATCATCTCTAACACACTGATACGCATAAAGTAACACTGAATAAAATTACAGCTGATCCCGAAAGGTCAAGCCGTGTAGATATAGAGTTGCAAAGAGTAAACAAACCTGGCCTTTAATGCGTCATTCAGCCTCAGTTCACTAACAAACACTCTTGAATTGTGAAATACAATCTCATGCAGATTTTCCTCTGGAACATGTTGTGTAATTAGTGAGAGCTTCTTAAAATAGACCAGCCAAAATAGGCCAATGAAGCTCCTAATGCAAATTGTTAAAACCATAAATACCCATACAACATAAGCTGTGCTCCAGGGTCACATATTTTGCAAGAACAACACACTTTTCCCCCTGCGTTCTTCATTTACGAGCCTCCCAAGGCATGGGATCACTTCCTTGTCTTTCCACGTTCATCTTCTGCTTCTTCCGCTTGCGTTCCGCCATGACCAGCGCCGCCACCACAGTGACCATCACAGTCCCGGTGATTACCAACACCGTGGCCGTTTCTGCGACACACAGCTGACTGTGCATCAAACCCAAAGACGCTCCAGCCAACAACAGCGGCGAATGGCACGTAATATTCATATAATCGTCAACATGGAGGTGCCTGACGCGTAGTATCTTACTGAACACCCGATGCAGCTCACAGTCACAAATCCAAGGGTTTTCCGACATCTGCAGATGCGTACTAGGCGTCTGAAGGTTTAGGAAAGTCTTGAACTTCAAGCTCCTTAATTGATTTGCTTCTAAATTCAGAATGGTAAGAGTCTGAAGTGGAGCCAGAGCTTCTGTTTCGATCCTGGAGATGTTATTGTGGGCTAGTATAAGAACGCTAAGACCCTGCTGCATGGTCAGCAGTCCTCCTTGGAGAACCGACAGCTGATTCCAGGCTAGATTCAGATGGCGTAGCATGGTGAGTCCACGAAACGCTCCCACTTCGATGGTCTGGATGTAGTTGTGACTGAGATCCAAGCGCTCCAGGCTTTCCAGCTCCCTCAGTGAGTGTTTCTCGAGACGCTCCAGAGAGTTGTGGGACAGCTTGAGGTCTTTAAGGGAGGTCAGACCGCAGGAGAAATCTGGAGGAAGGACATGGAGATCGTTGGAAGACAGGTCCAACCTTTCTAGGAAGGTCAGAGAGGACAGAGCCTGGAGGAGAGATGAAGAATGTTGACTTTGATAAGAAAGCATTTTCTGTTCACATTTGATGGTGTAATGCTGTGCTAAAAGGGATACAGCTGTGGTTGGACGTTAAGGAGAATCATTTATATAATTTAATAATGATGCATTAATTGTGTTTTAGTAACTTCTACCCCTACTCCAACTCTAAAATCAACCATCTGTAATGTAAAAACAGTAATTATACAGAGTATTATTGATATTATTTATTAAATTACTCATTAATTTGTATTTTAGTAACGTCTATCTCTACTCCAACTCTAAACCTAAGCATCTGTAATGTAAAAACAGTAATTATACAAAGTATTATTGATATTATTTATTAAATTACTCATTAAATTGCATTTTATTAAAGTCTCACAGTAATCCCTCACAGGAATGTATAAATATTAATTATTGTTGTAGTGTCAATACATACTGATGTGAGTATCTGCAGCTGTATCCAATCTAGACTTTACCTTAATGCTGGTATATAGTATATTTTTTTACTTCTACGAAAGTCAATTGGTGTCAACACAGCAACCAGCATTTTTCCAAATATCTTCTTTTGTTTTCAACATAAGAAAAAAAAAACTCAAAGATTTAAAACCACTTGAGGTAGATGAAATTAGGTCATTTTAATTTGTAGTCAAACTATTCCTAATGACTCAATAGACAATAAATCCATCATAACAAAACACACGAAAAATAAAGCTTCCAAAAAGGGGGTTTCATATGGCTCGTTTCCACTGAGTGGTACAGTACGGTACGGTTCGGGTCGGTACGGGTCACCTTTATCAAGCTTGCGTTTCCATTACAAAGGGTACCCTTTTGGTGGGCGTGGTGTACTACAGAGAGTTTCAGTCGACGTCATTCTCACTCGAATAAATGTCTACAGTAAAGCTGTACAGGTCGTTCACATTATATGAGAAGCTCTTCTAACAAAACAGATGCTTTAAACATATTAATACTTGTTTATAAATGTTTATTACTAACATTTCTATGAACATGATTTGATTATAACTGCAGATCAATGACAGTGTTAAAGCCTACTGTAACGTCTGCAATTATATCAAATAAATAAATAAATGCAACATATATGAACACATACAGACCCGTACAGTCTCCGATATGTTACCACTTACAGATAAACTACACACAGCAGACCTTAAGTCCTTATTTGAGTTCGGCAATCCTTGTAATCCTGTCGGGCTTCTCCTTTTTTTCCGCGCTTCACTCTCGCGTTTGTCCTTTTCTTTCTGAACGGATCAGATGTCGAAGACGCTTCATTAATCACACACGCACGTTATTATTATCAGCTCAAGAAGTTTGTTATATCAAATCTAGACTCGAACGTGGACTCCCTGGAGAAAGCGAAAAACCGCTCGCGCTTTTAGACGGCCTCATAACACAACAACAGGACACGGCAGATTCTTGGCTTTGTGGTTGTTCATCAAGACAACGACAAGGTTTGTTTTGAGCCCGGGTCATCCATGTATCGTTATTATATGCATATAGTTGTCTCGGCTGTGCATTTAAAAACATGGCGGCTCCATTGTTTTAATTTTGGCTAGCTCCACGAGATCGTGACGTATCTCTGTAAACCAATCAGCGTTCAGCTGCGCGTGTAGCTCCACCTTTGGGTACCCTTTCGAAAGGTTGCCGAAAAAGTGGTACGGTATGGATCGGTACGCTTTTGACAGTGGAAACGGCCATAAAAGCGTACCGACCCGTACCGTACCACTCAGTGGAAACGGGCCTATAGTGAACAACCATTTTTGGTACCCAAAAAACTTTTATCTTAATTGTAAAGGTCGTTTTTAAAATGCTAAAGAAGCTTGTGGAATGGCAAGAAAAGGGTCTTTGTGAAATCATTTGTTCCATTCATTCATTCATTCATTCATTCATTTTCTATTCAGCTTAGTCCCTTCACTGTAAATAAATGCAGGGTTCCACATAATTCCTTTATGTTGTCCCAACACAAATCGATTAAGTTAACTTAATTGTTTTACTTTCAGTCAGCTTAAATTTATAAAAAAACATTTGTTATTCCACAAAAACCCTCAAGAATTGAGTTGATTCAGCTCATTATAAAGTAGTTTGAACAAGCAGCAAAAATATTTTTTGAGTGTTTATTAGATTAGATTAAACTTTATTGTCATTACACATGTACAAGTACAAGGCAACGAAATGCAGTTTAGGTCCAACCAGAAGTGCAATAGCAGCAAGTGCAGGATACAGGTATAAGTTATAAAGTGCAGTTATAGAAAAACTATGGTGATATTTATAAATGGATGTACTATCAACATTATATACAGGTTGTGTTAGCTATGAACAGAGATTTACAATAGATGGATATATGTACAGGATGCTATTAATAATCAGAAGTGTGCAGATAGATGGTCACGCTGGAAACCAGCTTAACCAGCTTAAACCAGGCTGGCCAAGCTGGTTATTTTTTAGCCTGACCAGCTAAGACCAGCCTGGAAATCGCTAAAACCCCTCTAAAACCAGGCTGGTCGACCAGCTAAAACCAGCTTAAGCTTCATTTAGGCTGATTTTTCAGCAGGGTTTTTAGTTTAGTTTTTTTTAGCAGGGAAATGAATCATACCTGAGAATGCACCACCTGGATGTTGCTCTGTGACAGCAGGAGCACCCGGAGAGCCCATATCCCAATGAAGGAGCTGCTCCCCACCTCCGTCAACTTGTTCCCGCTGAGATCCATGAGCCACGTGCCATGAGGAATATTATGAGGGATGTGGGAAAACCCTCGAGATCGACAGTCCACCAGCTCCGATGCTTCATAACAAGAGCATTGATGAGGGCAGAGCTTTGAGGACAAAGCCATGAAGAAATAGACTGGGAAAAATATGATGGAGAGCAGCTTCACCATGGCTCACAGAGACTCAAAATAGACGCTGTAGACCAAAAAAGACCACCCAACTCATCCAGAATAGCCAAATTGAACTGAAATGAAATAGTCAGCTATATTCCTGTCTGTTAAGGACTTATTTCAAACAGCTTGCAGTCTGAAATCATCAAGGACTTGGGGCTTGACATGAGTAACCTTTAGTTAAATTACATAAAAGCCAAATCTTTTAATCCGGTTATCATATTTCACAATCATATTTTCAAGTCAACACTTTTGTCGAACAGATGTGCATAGATTAAATGTGACGGTATTAATTCATGCTATATGCACAGCTAGTGTTTTTCAGCCACAGATAACCCTGCTGAAAAATCCAGCTTAAACAAGATGGTTGGCTTTGTTTTAGCTGGTCGACCAGCCTGGTTTTAGAGGGGTTTTGGCCATTTCCAGCCTGTTCTTAGCTGGTCAGGCTGGGAGTTGACCAGCTAAAATCAGCCAAAACCAGCTATGTCCAGCTTAAACCAGGCTGGTTTTAGCTGGTCATTTTCCAGCCTGAGTGACCAGTTAAGACCAGGCTGGAAATCAGCCTGGAAATGGCCAAAACCCCTCTAAAACCAGGCTGATTGACCAGCTAAAACCAGCCAACCATCTTGGCCGGTTTAAGCTGGATTTTTCAGCAGGAAAACTTCAGGTGAACGGTTAAAGTCACTATTTTCAACGTCATAAGGTTCCTTTCACATCATTAATAATGTAAATTAATTGAAATATAGTAAATTAAGCATTTATTTACCTGTGGGACTAATGATTTCCTTATTTTTAAGACGTGACGTGGAACAATGAAATATAATGCAGTGCTTTTAATATGGTCGGATACCAACTTTATATGGTACACCAATCAGGCAGTGAAGATCATTTATTTTTAAATAAATCAGATCTTAAACGCGTCCATAGATATATATATATATATATATATATATATATATATACCAGATTTTGCATACGGACCCTGAGTACGCGTTAATACAGCTGCCACATTTGTACAGTGCCCCCAGGACAAAAGTCATTCAACGGTACTAGACAAGACCAAAGGCAATCTAGAAATGCTGGACGGGTGTAGTAACGAGCAAACGAAGCATAAAGGCAGAACATTTCATGGGTAAGATTTCATTTTTTATGTTTTTGTACCAACTTTTGTGCTTAAGTAACATTATTGATGATAATACAGTCACTGCACTGACCATAAGGCAAAGTAGCACCAACTTGCACTAAATTCTAGGCTTATGCTAGTTTTGTTGAATAAAAGCAGCAAACAATGTAAATGAAATATGACGCGGTGCTAGAAAGTTGTATTATTGTCGGCTAAGTGAAGTAACGGCTAGTTTTTGAAGTAACATAGCAGTGCCTGCGCCTCGATGTGCATACGGTCGACCCTAAATTATTGAATATTACAAACGTTATATACCATTTAGATCAGAAAGGTGAATATGCACATTGAGATGCAGGAATATTGATGGTTCACACGAGTTGTTCAACAACGGAGATCCATTCACAAACGAATCACTCCCTTCGTTAGAATTAGAAGTGAAGGCAGGAGAGGCGGTGTGTTTCAGGACACGGATTAAATCAAATTTAACAGGAAGGGTGGATAATACATTTTCATGCACACATACACACACTTTGTTAGCAATGCCCAGCAGTCACTTATCCATCGATGTAAAATTATATTTTTCGCAATTACAATTATTTTTTTTGCATATTTACCACAGGAAAACTCCCGATCATAGATATGTTTACATATCTATGGCTCCTGATGACCAGTCTTACACTGCACATTGGTTCCACATTCATTTCAAATGAGCGCTACCCTGTACTAAAATGGCGGCTCTATTGAAGCATTCCTTCAAATAGACAACGACAGGTGATATCTAACGTAAATATCTATGAAATGCGACGATTTTATGCCAAGACAGTTCACCGGAAGCGCTTGAGCTGGCTGAAAATTAAAAGTCCCCATGCATAAACCCCAGTGTAGGTTACAAACTTACCTCAAGCTCCACAAATCAGACCTGAAGAAAACGAAGTCACTGATTGAGAAGAAACATGGCTTGATCATAAATAGTAGTAGATTACAACCAGGATAATTCCAACTACAGATGTACACAAACTACACCAGATTCCAAAACGTTACTACACCTGAATTAAATGAATGTATTTACTTCTGATCTACATCTCTCACACACTGCACCTGCACTCTCTATGATTTGAACTTGATTTATCCTGCATCACTGCAGAAACAAGAGCACTCGACACACACTGAATATTTAATTAAAGGACGCATCAATGCAGAAGCAGGACGTGTAGTCTTACAGTTCAGCACGTTCAGACCTCAATAGAAAGCCCAGGGAAAATCGTACACCATGTTCAATCTCTGACGTCTGCTTTGGTGTGGTGTGTTTAGAGTTGGAAACGGTGTGAACAGAACAATGTGTATTAGTTACAGTAATAACCCAAGCTTTAGCCATCATTATTGATGAGCATTCAAGACCTTTTGACACTGCCGCAATGGTTCATAGCAGCGATAAGTAACGATATATATGTAATTAATATAAAGTTACAGTATTTGACCGGTGCATCTATTTTTAATTACACTGACCTAGAGTCACATTTCTTTTCGCAATACTCATCAGAAACCAAGCATATTAAAGATGGACATCTGTTCTTGATAACTCGTTTGCTTGCTTTCAGAATACTGTTACTTATTTATACAATAAGGTAGATTTATTCTTAAACTCAAGTTTTAATAATAATTTTGTTCACTTTGCCATTGACAGAACATATTTTACTAGTTATATGGCATGATGCTACACTGAAAAAAATCATTCAGAGATGATTCCTTAGATTTACTCAATTTTTTTACGTTAAGTGGCTGTAAACAATTTATTTGGGCTGAATTTAAACAAACAAATTAAGTAGAATTTTATAAAATGTTAATTATTTGTTTAAATTCAACAAATAAATTGTTTGCAACACTTTTGCAGACATCGTTTTTTTCAGTGTAGTATTCAGCTTAAAGAGCTATTTAAAGGTTAATTAATTAAACCAGTGGTTTGTTTTTTAGCCGATCAAAAACGTGTAATAATTGACCATAGGAGCTTAAATAAGAGAACACTTCCTTTTGATGGTCCCTATTGTACAATTTGTTGACAAAGTTGCATTGCGGCTACATGCCAATTCCTTCTCATTTGAGTATCAGTAGACTGTCTGCTTGATATCTGCTGATACTGCTCCTTTAATTAGACAATTAACTGACTATAAGAAACTTTGCAAGTACATGTCAACTTACATTAAGTCCACTTAAAATCTATTGAGAATTAGTTGGCAATGTAACTTAAATTCAACAAAATGCATTAAAGGGACCATCAAAATAAAGTGATACCAAAAATAACAATAATAATATAGAATAAGAATTAAAAAATTAATAAAAAAAAATCTACCTAAATACAGACCCACCTATCTACACTGTAAAAGTAATGCTGGGTTCCACACAAGTAAACAATTTTAAGTTTCCCCCCCTCAAAAAAATCTACAGAATAGTGTTGTTTCCATGTTGTATCCATCCATCTATCTATTTTTATTGCCAAACAAATAAGACTTTCTCCAGAAGAAAAATAACAGAAAATACTTTGAAAAAGTCTTGCTCTGTTAAACATAACTTGGCAACTTGCAGGGACAGCTAATATTGTTGTCTTCAACAGTATATCATTGACTTTATACTAATATAACTATTTAATTTGCATGTAGGCTCCTGTAATTCTTGCTTTATCCTCAGAATTACAATTTACACATCTGGAATTGCAATATGTAACATTTAATTTTTATCCAATATTACCATATCTGAAAAGTAAAAAAAAAAAGTTATGAAAATTGTCATTTACTCACCCTTCACTTGTTCCAAATCTGACTTTATTTCTTCCATTGAACAAAACAGAAAATATTTTGAAGAATGTTGTAAACCAGTAACCATAGACTTCCATAGTATTTGTTTTTCCTACTATGGAAGTGAATGGTTACAGCTTTCTTCAAAATATCTTATCTTGGGTTCAACAGAAGAAACAAACAAATGGTTTGGAACCACCTGAGAGAAGGTAAATAGCAAGTGAATGGTCATTTCTGAGTGAACAGCCCCTTTAAAGGTGCCATAAATAAAAAATTTCTTAGGGTGTACTCACACTTTCTACCGTTGCCTTCAACCGGGCCAAAGCACGCTTGTCCCCCCTTCCGTCTCCCCCAACGGCCCGCACTCATTACATTCGGGCCTGGGCACACTTACGTCATTGATTTTCAGTAAGCATTCTCACTCAGCAGTGGAGATTTCTTTAGTTATATTAAGTCGTTTGATATGCGGTGACACGCAGTCTAATATTTCGCCAAACAGATCAGCCACTTTTGACGCTCATAAACAATCATAAAGTCCTTGTGCTGCAGGAATCAGAAGATTTGCTGAAGGCTCAGCAGACGTGCAGTAAGGGATTTGCGTCTTTAATAAACTATTCAATTCATCTTTATTTGTATAGCGCTTATACAATGTAGATTGTGTCAAAGTCGCTTTACATGGAAGTTTATAGTAAATTGAAACAGTGTCAGTTCAGTTTTCAGAGATAAGTTCAGTTCAGCTCAGGTCAGTGTGGGTTAATAATCAATACTGAGAGTCCAAACACTGAAGAGCAAATCCATCGATGCGCAAACTACGACAATAATTGCATTCGTTGAACAGTACGAATGATTAATTAATCCATATGAAACAGTCCCTTAAAAGTCACGTCTCACTTTCAGATTCAGGCTCAGGCACGCTTGCACTCACACTGCAAATATAAACACTGCACCCAAGTAAACTGCGCTCAGACCCACCACTTCCAACCGGGCCAAGGCCGCCCAAGTGAACCATGCCTGAGCCCGATTCAGAGCACTCACGCTTCTCAAACGATACGGGAAACAGGCCTGGGCACGGTTCAGATAGCATAGTGCAAGTACACCCCTAGATGTTAGTATTAGTATTGTTCTTTAAGATATCTATAAGCTAGTGGGCTTCATATAAGCTAGTATGCTTTAGAAGATATAAAACTGATATAAACATGTAAAGCTTGTAGTTTGTCACTTCTGCCTAAATAGATCAACAGTTTTATGTCACCTCATACTTCTGTTTCTCAACACATCATAACCAATCAAATGCTCTCTAGTATCATACATGCCCCGCCCCCTTCAAGACGCTTTTCATTTGATGCGCTTGAGCTCAATCGCTCACTGGCAGAGCTGTAAAAAAACAAAGTTCTATTGGGAGGAGTTACAATGTCCCGCCCTCTCGTTGTGTTTCAGTTTTCAAATCACTTCACGGGACCTTTAACTTTCAATTCATTACCAAAATATTTGAATTCAGTCACAATTTTTATTTATATTTTATCCCATACCAAAACTGGGCTTCTATAGCTAATGCTGTGCAAAAAATCTGATCAGAAGTTCTACTAATGCAGTTTTAGCCAACCTTTTGGACTAAAACAGGCAAAAAAAAAAAAAAAAAAAAAAAAAAGCCAAATATCCCAAGCGTTTCAGCATTCAAAGCCGATTGACTATGCAAACAGTTAGCTCATTTTTGTGTGTTTACACAGTGCGAACGGTTTTCCAAAAAGCAACTAAAAGTACAGTATTACAGTCAGAAATTTTGTTACTTTTATTTTAGAAAACGTCCTTTGTAACGCGTGGCATCTGAAGTCACATTTTGTTTAAAATACATAACAGACAGACACTGGTAAAACATAAACAGCCAAAAGAAAAAGAAAAGAAAAGAGAAAAAGCATCAAAGTAAATAAAGCTAACAAGCTTTTCTGACTGGTTGGATTTTTTCGTTTTTTTGACAAAATGGAATAGAAGGCGAAGGAGGGATGTAAGAGAGAAGAAAATATGAAACGCTATTTCAGATGAGGAGGAAGGGGGGCAGAGAGGGGATAAGACACTGTATGTTAGTCAAAGAAACTATGGTTGGTTTGATGATTGGTGTTTTAAATTATCTTTATAAAGTCTAATTTAGAATGAACTCTTTCACTCTCAGGTTTTTTTCTTTAAAACATTTTGCTTTTTTTTTTGTTTTAATGTTTTTTTTGTTGATCTTCCAGACCCTAGGCCCTTGGTGCATCCACCCCCGGACGACGGCGCAGAGGGGGAGAAGAGCGCTGGTTTGGACCAGCTGTGAGGCCCTTGATGCCCATGGTGCCCTCCCCGAATGAGCCAAACCCGCCACTCAGGAGGATAAAGACGAGTCCTTCTGTGTTTGCTGTGCTTGTGGACGCTGCATCGACTTCTGGCTTTCCACATCTCTAAAATGTTTCTCAACCTGCAGACAGACAGACACAGTGAGTGATCCATATAATACTTAATGGCACTACAAAGAAAAAAAAACATATTTATTTATTTTTTTAAGGATGTCAAAATTAATTGTTTCTTTGATGCACCGCGATACAGACATGAACAATTCAGCATCGGTTCAGTAATAACCATAACAGGTTATGCAATGACATCATTTATCATATTTGCGATATATGGCGAGGGAGGAGACCTCAGGTTATTACCAATAACCTCCAACTTCTTAAAACGCAGATAACTGTGCACAATTCACTGCGTGTGTGTTTGCTGGACAGTCTTTCACTGACAGGGACATACATCCACCCCTTTGACCTGCTGGTGTGTTCGTGAGGTAACTTTTTATCGCCTCACTCTGCTGTTACAACAATAACGTTACTTGTGGATCCAGACACGAGCGTGTCGGCAGAGAGTTTTCTCCACCGCATCGCAGTCTATAATGGATCAGCTGTGATTGCCTAGGCCGTTTAACATCAGTGTCCGTGTCACTGTTTGCTGAACAGCACCAGAGCCGTGCTGACCATTAGAGCCAATCGCAGCCCTTTCTATTGAGCGAGTGATCAATCATAAGCATTTAAAAACATGCTCAAAAAGCAAGCAGGATAATATTTACATTAGTTTATTTGCTTTAAACGCTCATGTTGTTCTGTGCATGTACTTGAGTTTTGTTTGATACGTTCGAAAAGAGTGTTTTCTTTGGGCAGGTCAAATTAAAGGTACAGTACTATCTGACTGCTTGTATTAAAAACAAAATTATATTACAAATAATATTTAATTATTAATTATTGTATTAAAATTTATAATAATGTGTTGCTAAATAAAATATCAGATTGTTTATGGAAAGCATTGTCAATGCACCGTGATGCACGATAATCATAACCGAACTGTGAGACCACTACAGGTTCACACCAAGCGGCAACCACCCGCTCTCCTGTGAAGCCAATACGGAAGTAACTGAAACTGCAATTCATTAACTGGCCTTTGGGGGCTGGCTCCAAGAAGTTCAGATGTTCACTGACTGCAATGTTAAATTGGCCAATTTTACAGCTGATAAAAACACGTTTACAGCCTTATACAATAGATGGTTTTGGTGCATATAGCTAATATTACCCTTCATGACAACTATGAGGGGAGTGATTTTTATATAACATCCATTTTGTTTATATTAAGTCTGCATAAGTAAGGGCGTGGCCACTTGAGTGACAGCTAGGTCTCGCTGGTCACAGTCATGTCATTCTTGCTGATTAGCCACTGAACTCTGCATATACATTATATTTTTGTGTTGTTTTATGTGGCTTTACACAGTCAGTTGCCTTTTGGAATTTTTTCCTGCAATTAATAGATGATATGGTATGCTGTGTGCACTTAATTGTGCTCACAAACCATTCAAGCGGCCTCCATTTCCCAGGTGAGTTAAATTATATACTTGCATACCACATTTATAAATGTATTTGTTTTACTTAAGATCATTTATTATTTATAATGTCTTTAAGACCTGTAATGCACTCCAGAATCTGACAGACTGAAAACCGTAGGCTATAAAACAGTCGTCTAAAACGTTGTCATACAGTGTTATGCCTGGATTTCATCAGTAGCCTTGCATTTACTAACAAAGACTATATCTGAAGTATTTGGAAGTAATTTGCGTTTTCCTCCTGTAGAAAAACGTCATAAAAACAATATTTAGTGGCTCAATGTATTACAACAGTGTTTTTAAAAGTCTAAACACTTTATTGATATAGTCTACAACCAAGCACATGTGGTCTGAACACAAACGAGTCGCAGGTAATGAAGTATCAAGCGTTTCTCCCAAATGAAACTCCACTCACGCTCCGCCTCTTTGCCCTTTGTTTGGTAACCCTGGTCAGTGCAATGACACGTAAACAAAAGGGCGACGGTTGGCCAAGCCTACTTGTAGCTTCATTTGTCCTCTTCAGAAACCTATGGGTGACGTCACGGATACTACGTCTATATATTTTACAGTCTATGATTAACACCCCTAGTATTTTTAAACATTTTTTACTTTTTTAAACCACATTTTGGTTTCTGAAGCTTCTGAAAGAGCCTCTAAGGTTTGGACAATATGGATCAGCATCATTATTTAGCAATCCTTCCTTTATTTTACATTATTATACAATAACATTTTGGCAACATATCAATATTGATGCCCGTAAATCAATATAGTATTGCCACAGAAATTATATCAATAAAATACTGTTTAGATATATTGCCCCACCGCTACAGTGAATACACCCCTACTATTGCATCCCACTAAATATGTAAAGCCACATTTTATAGTATGAAAATGTGTTTTATTGCACTTTTTCAACCAGGGAAGCAACATCTCGCATGTAAATGACAATTTTACAGAGATATGAATGCATGCCACCATGATAAAGCACTTGTAGATCAAATCATGGCACTGGGGTGTGAATTTCATTACAGTTTCATTTTTTCAAGCATTGAGATTACAATAAAATCTCACACATCTGACTTGAGACAAAACCTAAAAGGGCTGGTATAGACATCTTTACACTACTGAAATAAATGACTAAATTGCATGATACTCACAATTTTGCGTATATGACTTAGAGCACTTCCCTCTTTGCCTTTGCAGTTCTCCACCTGGTACGGTGGTGAGATTACAACGTCATCCATCACAATGATGTTCTTCTCCTGCCATTTACAGTCTTTGATGCTGGAAAACAAAGAGATCAAACAACAAACTCAAGAGGAGCACGCCGGCTGCGAGCTGTATCCTTTAATGGGATTTAACTAATATTCTCAGTAGATGCTTGTGTTCACTGAAATCACCTGGAGTTTTAATTCAATCATCATGACAGACCCCTCAATGGGGGACGAGAAGCAGAAAACAACTTCTAGACTTCAGATTTTACTGCAGTCTTCATCTCGGTTTCTTAAACTTAAGCCAAAAGTATTAACTATCCATTTATAGGTAAAACCAAGTGAGAGGGGGGTGGGGGGAGACTAGAGCTGTGGAGAAAAATAGTTTAAGAAATCGATACTGCAGTTTACAAAATGTAATACTAGTTTCTCAAGTAGATTCTGAGCTTATTTTTTAACAGCGCACGGCGCTCTGTGGCTCCGGGCTAGAGCTCAACGGCTAGGCGGCGCTCCGGGCTAGAGCTCAACGGCTAGGCGGCGCTCCGGGCTAGAGCTCAACGGCCAGGCGGCGCTCCGGGCTAGAGCTCAACGGCTAGGCGACGCTCCGGGCTAGAGCTTAAAGGCTAGGCGGCACTCTAGGCTAGAGCTTAACAGCTAGGCTGCACTCCAGGCTAGAGTTTAGCGGCTAGGCTGCACTCCAGGCTAGAGCTTAGCGGCTAGACGGTACTCCGTGCTAGTTAAGCAACCAGGCGGCACTACAGGCTAGTGTTTAACAGCTAGGTGGCGCTACAGACTAGATTTTAAAAGGTGACAAAACTTTCTGAAAACTTTGGCCAGGGTGAAGATTTTCAGAAACTGTAGCCTAAGTGTTCTCATGATGTTAACAGGCATGCTGTTTTCTCCTTTCTGATTGGCCAACAAAGCTGGGTTCCCACCAAAAGAAGACTAATTTGAGGTGAATTCCATGCGTTCACGGCAAATGTGCAGCACATTCAATGTCCTTCGTACCATGGGAGGGTCTGATTGTAAAGCATACAGCAGCATCCGCTGTTATGCACCAAGCTCAGAATTGATTCAAGAGAGAATTAGTGATGCATTTTGAAATTGATGCGGAATTGATTTCTCAAACTTTATCACAGCTCTACTTGGAAAACAATTAAATTTATTGTCACTTATAAGTTAAATAAACACTGCATTTCTTGCATTTAGCTTCATAAAGGCTATCAAGTCTTACGTTTTGTGTATAGTCTGGAATAACTGCTGGCCCTCAATTGACACCCCAGCACTGATTGCATAGGCTTGGGACAACTTGTCTTCCTTTTCCGTCCTTGCCCGATTGGCAAGCTGTGGAAAAATCAACAACAACAATAGAAAAGTCAGACATGCATCAACTCCATCTTGTATTATTTAGTGTTTATATAATATATATATATATATATATATATATATATATATATA
>CAIGQZ010004081.1:3640868-3662933 GCA_903798205.1 Danio tinwini
TCATAATTCATTATGAATTAATTAATTCATGTCCATCGCAATGTTTTACGTTAGACATCATACAATGCCAAATTGGTCGACATCGCCCAACCCTAGTAGCTAATAATAAATATGCGTTCTTCATACTGCATTCATTAAACACAGCCTATAAAAACGACGAGTGACATGATAAAAACACATTCTGGTTTATTGAAGTCATTAAACGTTGTCACAGCGCTCTGAAAGCTCACATTTACAGACGAGAAACTCTGCTTAGCAAGCAAGTACATTAAAATCAACTCAAATCCAACTGAAAAAGCAAAAGAAAGGCCAAACCCTTCAGAGGTAAATGTCACGTTTTTACTGTTATTATTATTTTTTTCCCGTCAGGTGTGAACTTTATTTCTGTTTAGTTCCTTTGTCGGAGACATACAGCAGATTCACGAATGTCTGTGTGTCCATTTTGGAGGGGAATGAAGGATAAATCATGCGTCAGGTTATGTACAGCAAAAAAACTCAACCAAAATATAATAATAATAATACACCTCGCCCTCAATTAGTGTTTGTCGTCGTGTTTTCAGTAGCATTTTCCTCACAAGTTGACCATGAGGCATCTATCAATTCAAGCAGGTTTACACTGACAGCAATAGAAAGGTGAATATGGTTGCCTTTAAGACTTCGATATCAGTCCATATACTGTATTTTGGAGAAGATCTGACCAAAGCCACATTTAAGCTCTGCGTGTTAATAATATTGCATTCTGAAGCAGAGAACTTGAAAAGGAACTAGCTGAATATTGTAATTTTTTTGTACACAACAGATACACTATTTAAAAACGGCTGGTTTGCTCGTCAGTATTGTGTGTTACGCCACTGAACTGTGTTTGACACACACCGAGTCCTTCTCACACACTGCATTTGGCGATGTGTTTGCAGAGGAGAGCAGGAGTTTTGTATGCATGATCACGTTTGGCCACTATATACAGCAAGTACACTGCGCTCTATAAAGGCTGTTATATACACGTCTTTATATCTTTTTAAAAACATAACTCCGCTCTTTTATATTATTGTTCCTTCGTTTGCTTGAAAAATTAGAATTGCACCAAGGACAACGACCGCTATTTTTATTTCTAGTAGTACAACTAATCACAGGTTATTTTCCAGTGTTCACTCGATGTTTGTTAGTAAGGAAGTTGAATCCTGGTTTCCAACGAAAACAATAAAACATATCCATCCCCCCGATATTCACATTCCATACAGTCCTTACAAATGAATAAAGTGCTCTCTTTCTTCATAATGTCACAGACAGTCAGTGCAGACTGAATAAAAGTTATGAATAAAAGTTAAAACAAAGATACTTCACTTGATATACTCCAATATTCCATTTCTTAGAACAACAAAGAAACCAAAAAAAGGAGAAGAAATGGTATTACTACCTTACAAACGCCCCTGAAGCTTTGTGTTGCGTAGTATACATACTGTAGAGTTCATAAGACGTCTATGGTGTGATACATTCTTTGACTTGAAATACGGCAGGATTGCCACTACAGTGCTCGATAATCAACTCGACACATTTTGTAAATAAAGTCAGACGCTTTGTTCACAAAATGTGAGGGTTACTTGAAAACCATATTACGCTTATTCCCAAGAAACTGATTATTAACTAATGTTATTGCCACTCCACCACTTTCAATTTTGGCACAAATAATAATTCTGCTTGGGAGCCAGACCTCTATGGTAGCTGTAAAGATCTGCAGTCATAAACTCTGAGTTATTATTTTAAAAATATCTAATACCATTTCCAAATGCCCAACAAAATGAACGACAAAACGAAAACTAAATAAACCCGACAGAAAACTGCCTAAATATTTCTATACATTATATAACTTAATTATAAATATTTATCCTTTTCCCTTCTGTAACTACAACTTGGTTTTGTCTGATTTTTCACTTTTTACAGTATTGAACAATCCCACAATATAATGTCCAGAAAGCCTAGCAAATCTGTTTAGTTTTACTGGGAAGTGAAAGAGAGAGAGAAGAAATGAGTTCAACTCACATGGACTCCCCAGTTTCTTATCTGCTTTACTGCTGGAAACGATGGCCATACAGTTCCTCTGCATGTAGGCCTCTGTTGTGGAATGTGAATAAATGTGCTTTCTTATAATGTGCAGAGCTTTATAGAACATTTTTACCTTAACATATGGTATTCTAGTGCTCCAAACTGGTGCCGTCAGACTATTTGGAGCCCGTTCACCACCCGAGTTCTAGAAACTACGTTTTTACCAGGAGGTTGAGTTGACCTAAAAGTAGGCACAGGTATTTGAACACAACTTTGTAACACTGTTTGTTTGTTTATTAAAAGTAACTCTACTATGCAGTTTTGTCTACTCGAAATACTGGTTTTAATATCCTGCACCTACACAGTCCCTTACGTTAGACCTGACACAAACATTCACACACACCTTTGTGCCCACCCTTTTGGGTGCCTATTAAACATTTGACTCCACAAAGGGTCTCTTTGGTTTGATGGGCGAGGTGGGACCTTGTCTGGCATCACGGGATAGCTGGCGGTACATGTTTTCCTGGTACGCCTGTGCCACGGGCATTGTCCGGGCCACTTTGACATCCTGATACGTGGGTACTTGACTCACCCGCTCCAGAAGGTCTCGATCACGGGCCCCTCCATTGGCAAGCTTGCCCAGGGAGGAGGGTTGTGGCTGGGCATAATACTCCTCTTCTAGCATGTGTCCATTTTGGGCATTATTGGTCTTATTGTAGTAGGCAATATTGCCTAGAGATGTAGGAGGGCTGTAGGAAGAGGCGGTGGAGGCTTGGTGGATCAAGTTGCCAGGGGATGTGGGGCTAGTGATGACCGATTCCAGGGATGACACGGGCCATGCCCGGGAAGGCTGGTGAAGGTACTGTTGCGTAGTCCTTGCAGTCTTGTCGATGACGCCCATGAATGGAGTGGTTCGGGATCGAGCCGGTTCGCCCGAGTAGTGTCCGCTCTGAGAGGGAGAGAGTGCAGATGGCTCATCGAAGCTTCGCTCATATGCCACCTGCAGTGGGATTTCCATTTGGGCCATCGAAGAGGAGGGCCTGAAGCCAGAAGCTAGATTGCAGCTGGAGCCTGAGGAGATATTACTGCTAGACGGGGAGAAGCGAAGATTTACGCTTTGGGAGTGAATAAGAGGTCTGGGGGTCGGTACATGCTGCTTTAGGTCACTTGTATTGGCACTGATGGGTCTACGCACTAGATGAGGGATCTCTGGAGATCCCAGTTGGCATGGTGGCAGAGCAGAGGCTGCCACTGCCCTCTCAAGTTCATGCTTAGAGACAGGATAGTACGCTGCTGACTGGCTGCGGCTGATCTGTGGGGTTTGGCTAAAACGCATGCCTCCGGGCCCACCTGTAGCTGAACGGTAGGCTGAAGCAGGACGTTGAGGCAGCTCGTCTTTTCCCAAGTTTGATTCCAGAACCCCAGATGGTCCACCTCGACCCCCGTGCTGACATAGAGCTCCCACACTAAGGCTTGATTGCACTTGAGACATTGAACGGCCATCCAACGAAGGCTGGTACACTAGTCTTGGCTCCCGATCTCTCTCCCTGTCCACATCCATTGAACTACCCTGGTACCTGCTGCTGAGTGGATGTGCCAACTGGCTGTACACACTGTTACTGGGCTGGTTAGTGCGTACAATTTGTGCCATAGAGGGCTGGAGACGAAGACCCTGAACCTGGTGGTGTTGGCTGGTCTGGGAGCTCTGGGATGGTTGCGATTGGAGCTGGAAGGATCGCTGACTGCTCATCTTCAACAGTGGAGATTTGGGACGGCTAGGTAAAGGCTCCTGCTGGTAGCGGACTGGAGAGCCAGACTGGGAACGATATATACATACGCTCTCAACTGGAGGGCTGGCTCGGAATGGAACCCCACGGCGAAGAGGAGATGGTGGAGGACTCTGATAGTCCATCCCTTGGTTCCCTCCACCACCCATCGGTGGCGGGCTGAAACGGTAGGAGGACTGATGGGCAGGTGAAGTGTGGGGTGGGCTTTGGCGGTAGTGAGAGTTCTGATGTGTTGGGGAAATACAAGGGGAAGTTGACTGGTAACTGTGATGAGTAGGAGATGACATAGAGGAGGAGCTTGGGTGGAACTCAAAGGCCTGCCCCCCAGATAGGTAGCCAGTGTCATGATGGGCAGGGGAAAGGGGTGGACTACGAATAATGGCAAGACTCGAAGTGTTCGAGCGAATATCAGAGGCAAGACCAATAGACATAGCCTCTAGCTCTTGTTCCAGGAAGTCATCATCCTCAAACAAGTTTTGGACAGGTTCCATGTCATCAAGTCTTGGTTCAGGAGGAGGAGTGTGACGAGGGGGCTCCTCATCTTCCTCCACTGGTAAAGGAGATGGTGGTGGAGATGGAGGTGGCTCAAGCTCCAGCTCTTCTGATTGGGTAACTTGTCTGTACTCTTCTTCCACACGCTGAAGGAGGCGCTGGATTTCCCGATTGTTGGGACATAGTTTTATCGCTTCCCTCAGGTCATCCAGTGCTTCGGCAAATTGCCTATGGGGTGGCAATGGAATTATTAAATCACCTTTAATTAACTTGACGTGGAATGAAGGAAAGTATTAGCAGGTACCTACCTGCTGCTACGCTTGGCACGGGCTCTAGCATAAAAAGCCTCATAGGACTTAGGCTTGAGTTCCAGAGCCTTGGTAGCAAACTCCTCTGCCATTCCAAAGTCCTGCAACCAAGAAAGTATGTTCAATAAAAACATAGGGGGTTGACATATCATTTTGTACAATTGTATTAGAGGTGTATCTACAAGATTCTCGCTTATGAAGTAGTAATATCGCTTAAGTATGTTATGCCGAACCTTCCTGTGTGCATTAATAATCAGAATAAGGCTTTGCAAAGAGTATATTTAGAAACATTTATAATGTTCTCACATTCATTTTCCTCCGACAGCGGGACAAGTTCAGGAACAAAGACACTTTGAGCTCCTTAAAGGTCTTCAAGTCCTCACTTAAGCCTTCTCTTGGAAATTTCTTCAGAGCATACTGGTAGCGTTGAGCTGCCTCTTTTACTTTACCCTTCTGCAGGAGAAAAGATGATTGACTGTGTAAATACATAGTGCCAATGACTTTGTACAAGACAAATCTGTGCAAACATCAGAGGTACATTTAGAGTAAATCTGACCTTGTAGAAGCCATCTCCTTCCTCTAAAAGTTTACTCAGTAGGATAATCATGATGTCAGGTTTAGATGTTGCCATTGCCCAGGTAGCAGGACCTAAGGGGTAACAGGATGTTTGATGGGTCAAAATGAACAATCAAAGGTTTGAGGGGAAAACGTGGAGAGAGACGGAGGAGTGCAGAGTGCTCAGGAGTCATAACAGACTGATGAAGGCATGGGCAACAGGATGAAGATGCCTTCAGGGTGAACTTGATTTCTTATTTACTTTAAAATTAAGGGTGTACTTACACTACGCTATCCCAAATCCCAGTTTATTTGACTAGTGTCAGTGTTCTGTTCTGAGCGCAGTTTGGTTGGCCGACCCTGGCCTGGATGAAGGAGGTGGGTCAGAGTGGTTCGGTTGGGCTCAGGTGTGGTACACATTTAGTGTGAGTGCAAAACTGAAGACTCTGTCACTTTTAAGGGACTTGGAAGCCATCTGGGAAGTGGGGAGGGGGCACAATTGCGCCTGGGCTCAGTGCAAGGCAAGTGTGAGTACACCTTTAATCATTAACAAGAGAAGCTAATGCTTTATACAGAAGTTCCCAACCCTTTTTTTTCAGAACAGTTTACAATTCCAGCTCATCCTAAAGCACCCACTGAACATAGAACATAGAAAAAAGAGCTGTCAGGATGCTTGAAGGGAAGCAAGATGTGAGCAGGCCGAGCACACATCTTAAAAGCATTACCTCCTTTGTGTGGACTCGGCAGCGTCTGACATCCTGCAGCCAGAGGTCAGTGGTTATGAGAGCGAGGGAGTGAGGTTTGGGGTTGCGGGAAGATCGAGATGGAGTGATATGAGAGTGCATGTGTATGTGTGTGTGTGTAGGTGAGTGAACGTGAGATTGGGTGAAAGAGATGCGGTGGTTGTGGAGGAAAGGTGAGGGGGAACACAAAAAAGCAGCCGTGAGTGGTGGGGAATAAGAGCTTTAGCTAAAGAATAAAAAAATTGAAAGTAAAACAACAAAACAGCTCCTAACTACCTCTTACCAACCACTGACTTGACAAACAGAGAAAGATAGACACTACAGCAAGAGCGCAACAAAGCAAGAGAAATAGACTGAAAACAATATGCAAACATTACAAACAAAAGGGTCACAGATTCTGTGAGACCCAGTCGGAGTCAGTGGAGTAAAGCACAAAGCAGGAGAATGCTACAGCAGCTGAGCACAAACTATGCTACATGAAAACATAAACATACATGATGGTTTTTAAACTTTCCTAGTCTTTTAGACCAAGGTTATCTCTGTCCCCTTTTAAGGACTGTTGATTAGTAGGTGATTTCAGTTTTTATAAGGCTTTTATAAGGGTTTCCACAGTTGGGGCAAAGTGCAAGCAACACACGACAACAGTGTTTTCCTGAACTACATTTTGTGGATGACAATGAATCCAATCTGATATCAGATTCTGAACATTTTAGTTTAAAAACTTTCCAATCCAATTCACATATTAATTTAAACAAATATTGCAAACTTCAGTGTGTGCATATTTAGACCCAGAGAATCGTCATGAAGCCATCAAATAATATAACTTGTCATTTTTGCTTGGATGACGTTTTAAAAAAGGGCTGAAATATTTGGCAGAAGAGATTTCTATCTGCGTCTATTGGCACTGAACAAGTGCACAAGGTATTTTTAAATCCAAATGTGAGAAAATATTCAGATTGAAAGATTTACATGCTTATTTTTTTGTTGATCGGATTACTTTAGGTATACACTACCTGACCAAAGTTTTGTTGTCGATCCTAGTTGTTAGAGCAACAAATAATAACTTGACTTCTAGTTGATCATTTGAAAAAGTGGCAGAAGGTTGATTCTTCTGATAAATCATCTGCATCCCAATCATCACAAATACTGCAGAAGACCTCTTGGTCCGCAAGGACCCAAGATTCTCATAGAAATCAGTCAAGTTTGGTAAAGGAAAATTATTGTTTGGGGTTACATTCAGCATGGAGACATGTGAGAGATCTGCAGAGTGGATGGCAACATCAACAGCCTGAGGTATCAAGACATTTGTGCTGCTCATTACATTACAAACCACAGGAGAGGGCAAAATCTTCAGCAGGATAGCGCTCCTTCTCATACTTCAGCCTCCACATCAAAGCTGCTAAAAACAAAGCAGGTCAAGGTGCTCCATGATTGGCCAGCCCAGTCCCAAGACATGAACATTATTGAGCATGTTTGGGGTAAGATGATGGAGGAGGCATTGAAGATGAATCCAAAGAATCTTGATGAACTCTGGGAGTCCTGCAGGAACGCTTTCTTTGTCATTTCAGATGACTTTATTAATAAGAGATTTGAGTCATTGCAGAGATGTATGGATGCAGTCCTCCAAGCTCATGAGAGTCAGACACAATATTCATTCTTTTTCCTCTGCAGCATGACTTTATATTCTATACTGGACATTATTTCTCTCCAGTGACAAGACTTTTGTCTAAGTCAGACCTTACTGTCCTAATTAAATCATTAAAAATCAAGGCATGATCATATTTTTTATTTTGGTCAAACAAGCATAATATAGAGGCCTTTGCCTTTCATATAAGCCACTTCTGATACCAAATGATCAACTAGAAGTCCATTTATTTTTTGTTGTTTCTTAAACTTGGAAAGGCGACAAGACTTTTGTCAGGTAGTGTACACCAACCCTTTTAATTTGATCTAAAATGTGCTTTGAAATGAGTTTAAATGAATTGTTTAAAGTGTTTATGTGAAGGCTTTTAAATCTGATTAAGCAGTTAAATCAATTGCTAATGGATTATTTGATTGGCATCTAAATGTAGCTACTTGTCATTTACCGATTTTGGCTCCTTTTTTGAGCAGGGCGACCACCACTGATGTGTTCCTGCAGCCGACAGCTCGATCCAGAGGACGCATCCCACTGTAGTCCACATGCTCTATCAAAGCCCCATGATCCACCAGGAACTGCACCTGGTAGAGAAAAAGAGCAGTGGAAATTACATTCTTTTTCTAGCTTTTCCACAATATTTCAGGATTTGCACAGAAAATAATCCAGATTCATCTCTCAATTTTGGGGAAATAACTACAATAGCAATCCAAGATGACATTTCTATACTTCCCCTTTATTCCATGGTCTTTTAAAGTTCTTGAAGAAGAAGGCCAAGGTGCTCCAGGATTGGCCAGCCCAATCACCTGACATGAACATTATTGAGCATGTCTGGGGTAAGATGGAGAAGGCATTGAAGACTGAACATTATTTCTGTTAAGTGACAAGACTTTTGTCTAAGGCCTCAGACCGTACTGTCCTAATTAAATAATTAAAAATCAAGCCATGATAATTTTTTATTTTGGTAAAATAAGGGTATTATAATAAGGGTAAAATAAAATAAAAGTCCTTAAACCTCTAGGATAGGCGACAATAATTTTGTCAGGTAGTGTAGTAACTCATTGACAGTTGCCGCAGCCTTAATGTGATCTCACAAACACCGACATGTGCTTTAGCTGATGGGAAATAACCAACTCGTAAAAAATATTTGTGGAGAAGTAGCTAAAACATGCTACTATGACGTATTAGATATGCCCGTGCCATTTACACGCAAACGCATCTCAATGACTGCTCATTCAATGTGGGGACTAGGAGACTTAACGTCATAACTGCTAAAAATTCAATCAAACATTGCACAAGACTAGTTTTTACTTGTCTTTAACTTAGCAAATGGCCATGGAATAAAGCCTGGTTTATACTTCTGCATCAAGTGATCAGCGTGACCCACGGCACAAGCCTTGCACGTAGCGGTGTGTTTATACTTCTGCGCGCCGTTGCTGTTGCTCTGCAATAACACTTCAGAAACGCTAGCTGGCAGTAGATGTTAATGTTCCTCTGTGTCGAGTTTCTTCGCTGGTGTTTTGTTTTTTATGAACGCTTCCTTAATGTACAAGTGGCTCAGATTCGCTCATTTTGAGGCTGGAACGGGCGGACGTGCAACAACTTTATTCATGAGGTAAACACAAAACAATAGTTTCCATCCAGGGTTCCTTCACGGGACTTCACACTTGTAAACACTCGCTGCATCGGGCGCGCGGCTAGCACCTCCACCCACACTCGTCAGCGCTACCAAGCCGACCAATTACAGAGCATGCGCTACGCGTTCACATTACAATTTTTGAGTGGTGCGTGTCATCGGCTAGGGCTATGCGTTCACGTGTAGGCTGCGACGTAGCATATGCGTGCACTTGATGCAGAAGTATAAATCTGCCTTAAGTGGGATAATCAATGGCTTGCTGTGTGTTAAAGGAACACTCCAGCTTTGTTTGAATAAGGCTCATTTTACAAGTCTCCTAGAGTTTAACGGTTGACTTTTGGACAGTTTTGAATGCATTCAGCTGGTTTCTTGTTCAGGTTGGGTCACTTTTAGCTTAGCTTAGCATAATGAATTGAATCGGATTTGACAATTGGCAATTAAGGTGCTCTCTGAAAACTTAAATGCTGTATAAAATCACTCCGCCCGCCTGGTGCAGCCATAGTACAGCAGCAGAGTTTCTTGACTATTACGCCAGAATGCGAATATAGTTCCTTGTTATATTGGCCTAGAAAATAGTAATTTTTCATTTACAGTTTGTAGTTACGTCATTACACTTTTTTAATGAAATGCAAATGGTCAATTCACTATGCTAAGCTAAGCTAAAAGCTACCCCGTCAGAACAAGAAATAATGATATAAAGAGAAAATATAGAAATAAAGAAATAGGGTGAAAAATAGCTCAAGTCAACTGTTTAACTCAAGGGCTGCATCCGAATCGTATACTTCCATAGCACCTGGAGAACCTACTACTTCTGGCAAGACTCTAAAGTGCACATCCAATGGATGCTACGCTATCCCATGATGCAACAAGAGTAAATTCATGAATGGGAGTGAAGTGATGCAACTGACGCAGGTAGGTCATGTGATAATGACAAATGGCGGATGTAGTACGTTTGAGCTCCATACTACTCGCATTCATAAGCCGTTCAGGGCTTTGCAGGTAGTCAATAAAATGTTTAAATTTTATTGACTACCTACAAAGCCCTGAACGGCTTAGCTCCCCAGTATTTGAGGGAGCTCCTGGTGTATTATAGCCCCTCACGTCCTCTACGCTCAATTAATTCTGGACAATTGATTTTTATCAGAATATCAAAATCAACTGTAGGTGGTAGATCTTTCTCATATCTGTCACCTAAACTCTGGAACAGCCTTCCAAGCACAGTTCAGGAAGCAGACACACTCTGTCAGTTTAAAACTAGATTAAAGACACATGCTGTTGAAATCCAAAATCTCTAAAGGATTGTTAGTCTGCAGTATTTAGGGCAACCAGAGCCGGGAACACTTCCCTAAAGACATAATTTGAACGGCATCTGTGCTTATGTTAGTCTTTTTTTAATTATTCCAGAGGTTTCCATAATCCTGGACCAGGCCGTATCCTAAGCAGCTGCTGTGGTGGTCATGGAAGAGTGGAGAGCATGAGACTGATCCTTTTAAGACCCCATTGACAGACGAGTCCTGGCGTTGATCCTGAAGGGCAAGTCTGTAGACCAGCCAGTGACCTCTCCCACCTGCAGCTTCTCCACGATGGACGTCCAGCGCTCTCCAGTCTCCGGCGCATAAACTGTCGCTCTGCACAAGACGTTTGGCCACAGAAGATGTTTTTTTTTTTTAATTCTTCACTTTCGCCAATTGGTGAATTTTTTTCCTCGCCACTGTCGCCACTCGCTTGCATGGTTCCGGACTTGTGGAGCTGCTCATCGATGGATTTGCTCTTCGTTGTTTGAACTCTCAGCAGTGAAAGTTAAACCACACTAAACAACTGAACTTCAACACTGAAAACTGAACTGACACTGTTTCAATTTACTATAATCTTCAATGTGAAGCTGCTTTGACACAATCTACATTGTAATCTACATTGCTATAGAAATAAAGATGAATTGAATTGAATTCATACTATAGAATGTAGTTTTCTAAGGGTGCTTTCACATCTGTAGTTCGGTTCATTTGGTCTGGACCAAGGGCCACAAATGATACATTGTAGCATTTTCTGTCATCTTTGGGTTCTTTTCACACCACATTGAGTGCTTTGGTCTGAACCAGTGAAAAAGAACCAAACTGCAGTCATGTGACAAAACCCACATCACTCATTGACCAGATGTTATTGAACATATTTCCTAAACTGCTTATCGGTTGGTCAGAATTCACATGTGGAAAAATGCCAATGGAACTCCCACAAGTAAACAAACCGGCAGACACAAAATGTCGCTTTTGACTATGGAGCTATGACTGCGCTGGCTGATTGTATCCCTGCTCATAGTATACTATATAGTTTGCATACATCACTTAAGACAAACTATAGAGTTCGAGAATGAACTGCGGCTGAAAATGTTTTAGAGCGGCATTGCAAACGGTGAAGGCGCATCGCACGTCACTTCAGGAGAAGGCATGAATTAATTTAGCTAAACTGCGACATGGTCATCTTCCGGAAATATTACCAACGATCCATCAGGTAATGTTTCCCCCCTCTCTCTTTCTGTTGGTAAAGTGCTGTCAACAAATACTTTTCCTCCACATTCCATAATGCACAGCGCATCTGCCTACGGCAGCTGGATTAGTCCAAATAGGCGCAGTATATTTTGCGGTTGGGTCTGTTTTAGTTCGGATCATGTTCTCACCACAAACAAACCGCTTCAGGTTTCGTTTGAAAGCGTACCGAGACCACCTCTTCAAGGAGGTCTCTGTATTCTTTTTTGGTCCGCTTTTGGTGCGCACTCGAGTACGATAGCTACATTCACACCTGCTCAAACGAATCATACCAAAAGGAAAAAACTAACTCTAGTGCGATTCAACTGAACTAAGTGAAGTTTCACAAACTAATTTCGAGAGGAGCATGTGATATGATTGACCGCAGCTGGTCTCTCATCTACAATCATTAGCTAGCCAATCGGACTCACTATAAGTAGCCTACTCCCTTATCTTCATTTTCCGAAGAAACCCCCCCTCCACCCCTTCTCCCCCTTTTCTTCTTTTACCACGGGAAGCTCTCGAGAACCACCTGATCTCATACTCCCCTTATATGCTCTATCGACCAGGCGGGAGCGCTGGGCTCAATTATCTCCGAGCTCAGGGTTCTCTCCCAGGACAGCATGCCAAACCTGCCAACATTTGTCAAACAATATCTAAGTGTGAACTCTTGAAATAAGGCAGGTGTGAAAGCACCCTAAGGGTCTTGTAGTAAATTCAGATTCAAATGTAGTACCTACTCAAGTAGTAGGTGATTTCAGACACAGCATAGAAGTCTTGTAGAATGAGCCTGAAGGTGGAGTGTTTCTTTAAAGAACTTTGCACTTTGTGTCTGGCAGTCCTTTGCCTTCATGTTGTACATAAAAAAATATAATGCACAGCAACCTGTTGATTATCTATTACTTATTACAACAAATATGATTATTCAGTGATCATTCTGTGAAAGTTCACAGATTTATTAACTACAGTCGAAATAGAATCAGGCGGGCATGTGGTTTAGACTAAGGGGAATATTTAGACATCTTGATCTCAGATTAAACCATATATCACTTACCACATCTGAGTCTCCATAGAAGGCCGCCAGATCCAGAGGGGTTCGTCCATTTTTATCAGCATGGTCTGTGGCAGCACCTCTTTCCACCAGGCAGCGAACCACAGACAGATGCCCTTTCAAACATGCCCAGCTGAGCGCAGTCAGACCCTCCTTATCCATAAGATCCATTGATGCACCTACATAAAAAGTGCAAAAAGTGAGGTATATTTAACCCAAACCTCAATAACTGTAGTTTCGTTTCATGTACAAGTGTGTATCCTGTACCCTGAGCCATTAGGAACTCGACTGTGTCCAGGTGCCCCTCTGAAGCGGCCATCATGAGTGGAGTACGGCCTTGTTTATCAGCCAGGTTTACATCTGCGCCGTGTGACACCAACAGATCCACAATCTGAAGCAAAGAGTGCAGACTTTAGATATATCTAGGTCCTATTTAAATGTGGTATTAAGATGCATTTTTGTTGACCCGATCACATGTGGATAACGCTAAGTAAAAGGCATCTTTGGATATCTTTCTTTTCTTTGGATGTAAAGTAAAGCCACTGCACTGTTCAGGTCTTTAGCATGCTTGGATGTTGGTGTATAAGCGATTTGTTTTTCCGATGTTTGCTGAATTGTTAGCTTTTGATGTGGAGATACCGATGCCCTAAAAGAACTCAAAAAAATAGTCGTAAAGAACATGTTATGCCTCATTTCCACTGACTGGTACAGTATGGTACAGGTCGGTACGGGTTACCTTTATCAGGCTTGCGTTTCCACTGCCAAGGGTACCCTTTTAGTGGACGTGGTGTACTACAGAGAGTTTCAGTCAATGTCATTCTCGCTCGAATAAATGTCTACAGTAAAGCTGTACAGGTCGCTCACAAATCATATGAGAAGCATTTCTCACAAAACAGATGCTTTAAACATAAATACTTGTGCATAAATGTTTCTTACTAAATTTTCTATGATTTTAACTGCAAATCAATAACAGTGAGAAACAGCCTACTGTAGCGACTGCAGTTATATAAAATAAATAATACAGACCCTTACAGTCTCCAATATGTTACTAATGGCAGAAAACTACATACAGCATACATTTGGTCCTTATTTGGGTTCAAAAACAACACGCAACATAGCCCACAGTCAGAGCAAACCTCTCATCTGTAATCTTCACCAGCACCTGTAACCTCTGTTAGAGAGTAATTCTGTCATTCCCAGTTCATAATAGTCCAAAAGGCGATGATAAACATGACAGTTTGTTCATGATTTAGGTTGCTGAAACAATTTGCTCCTGTGTTTTGTCGGGCTTCTCTTGTGTTTGTTTGCGTTTCACTCTCGCGTTTGTCCTTTTTTTTCTGAACAGATCAGATGTCGAAGACACTTCAATAATCTCACACACATTATTATCATCAGCTCAAGAAGTTTGTTATATCAAATATAGACGCAATCGCGAGCTCTCTGGAGAAAGAGAAAACCACTCGTACTTTTAGACGGGCTCGTAAAACAACAACAGTACACGGCAGATTTTGTTCTCTTTGGCTTTGTGGCTGTTCATCAAGACAATGACAAGGTTTGTTTGAGCTCAGGTCATCCATGGCTCGTTATTATATTCATATAGTTGTCTCGGCTGTGTATTCAAAAAAACATGGCGGTTCCTTTGCTTTCATTCTGGCTAGCTCCACAAGCTCGTGACGTCGCTCTGTAACCAATCAGTGTTCAGCTGTGCGTGTAGCTCCACCTTTTGGTACCCTTTCTCGTGTTTGGTACCCTTTCGAAAGGGTGCCAAAAAAGTGGTACGGTACGCCTTTTGACAGTGGAAACGGCCATAAAAGCATACCGTATCGTACTGAACACTTAGTGGAAAGGGGCGATAAAAAACTAAATACTATAGGAACTGTATACGAGAAAATTTTAGCAGTTTTAAAACCATGACTTTTACAAACCACGGTAAACCTTGAAATCAGTCATCGTCCCATGCCTACCACAAAGTGACTTTCCTTGAACAGGCTTTGATGCAGCGGAAACATGTAGACGGATGCTCCATCACTTAAAGGACAACGCTGGAAAAAGCATCTTTATGAATTACCTGCCAGTGTCCTTGCCGCACGGAGCTGAAGAGAGGCAGGACTCCTCTGCGGTTGGGCTGCGCCACAGCAGAGCCCTGCTCCAACAGCAGACGACAGACCTCCAGCTTCCCCCGTCCCGCTGCTGCTGACAAAGCTGAGGAGAAGAGCAGAAGATACTCGTCAATCAAACAATAAATAACAATATCAATATCAATCAATATAAATAACAATAAATAACAAACAATAAAAAAAAGAAATAGAAAAGTTACAAAGGCTGTGAACTATGGAGTATTAAGTCTTATTTACCTGTCTCACCCCACAGGGTGTCATAGCTGTTAATCTGTGCGCGTTGAATGTTGTCTTCATCCCTCTCAGGCAGGTCCAAGAGATAAGACACAATCTTAAAAACACATACACACTCAATTAGTAATAGTAGTATATGACAGAGTGTCCATTTGGTTTCACAAAACACATCCAGATTAGGATTTCTAGATTTGGTCTTGTTTTCATACCTACAGTCAAATGGTCAAAGCGATGCAAATATGGATACATCAGGGTTCCCACACTTCTATGAACAGCAGATTCAAGCATCATTAATTTTAGATCAAGCACCTTTGTAATTTCCAGCATATGAAGCACCATAAAAGTCCTTGCTGTCTTTAACATTTCACTTACACTTAATATTTAAGTTAAAATGTCTAATATTTGTAATAAAAAAGTCTATAGTGGAAATATTCAAATGCAGTTTCTGAAATATTGATAACATGTGCATTATATGACAGTGTTATTGTCCAAGATGTAAGATTTTTTATTTAAGAACTTCTCAGATTTTTCATTCTATTTCTGACAAGTGAGTACAGTTGTGTTTTTTTTCTTTCTTTTTAAAAATGTTTATTATTATTATTTGGAGAAATGCATGTTATTGTACAATAATAATAAATTTCTGTCAAAAGTAATTTTATTCAAAGCAAACTTGATAACCTGATCACACCTGTAGTACAATTCAAAGGTTGTGCATGAGTGCATTTTATTAACCTTTGAAATTTACCTATTTACATTTCCAAAAGAAATGTAAACTGTTTACTCGCAGTCAAGAAAGATGCATTAAGTCAGTAAATGCTCATATATAAGCAGTACATGTACATTTTTACAGTGTACAAGCAAGAAGTATGCAAGAAATAGTTCCCTGCATACTGGATGATAGTTCATTTCTACATTCCTCAATACTGTGACAGCTTATGTGACCAGGCTTTCAGTTCAGTGTGTAAATGATTGTTCTGGTTGGCACAAGTTTTATTAAATTTTGTTTTTATTATTATTATTATTTTAATATATAAATATATTTAAGGGGCAATAATTGTCACGATGAGGCACGTGCAGAGGTGGGGGCTTTGGGTGTTTGAGCCCCTGCCCTTTTTTCTCCTGGAGAGAAAGTGCCCTTTTTTCCTTGGAGATAATAATAAATTTTTAAATACTACTAATAATATAATTGATGTATAAGTTAATGCGTGTTCTATTTAAGGACAGCTTTCCCTGTCAAACAATAAAAAACAAAGTTTTAAAGTATATTTTGCTTTTAGTCTAGCTGCTCCAAGCGAGCCTCGAAGCGGCAATTAGGAAAGTAAAAACTAATATGAGGCGAATGCTGTAACGAAGACTCTATTTACATTGTTACTCTGTTCTCAAAAGTAAGGTGTCAACAGTGTAGTATAACGTCTATTAGTGCTTACGCCAACTCCTGCATCCGAGCCATAGCTTTACAGCCTGGGCACACTGCAGACGGAGTGTGTGTAAAACATACATTACTAGCTGGCCCTCCGGCATGATATGATCGACAGAACCGCCGATGTAAATTCATCCGTCATTCATCTATATTGTGTGGAGGTGAGTAACGGTTAACAAAAGACTACCCGAGGCTCAAATTTAACGTCAGCTATTTATCCAAATGTTCAAAAGCAAATAGGCTATTTTGCTGACATCCTCCTGATTAACAACCATGTAATAAGTTAGTTTAGCCAGGGCAATATTTTAGGCATACAGGCTAATGTAATGAAGAAACGACAGCTGGATAGTGAAAATATTGCCCTCTCGTTTTTGCAGTCCTTTATTCAGAATATATCATGTTAATTGAAGCTATAAAACATGTACATATAGGCTAGCTATGGAAGTCAGTGGCTATCAGTGTGTCCTACATATTTTATTATTTTGTTCAACAGAAAAAAGAAATCTAACAAAAATAATAGATTAAAAAGGGAAAGTTCACCCAAAAATGTAAATGTACTCACCCTCAACTGGTTCTAAACATTTGTCTCTTTATTTTGTTGAACACTAACAGAATTAAATATTAAAAAATATATTATAAACCATTGACTTCCAGAGTAGGAAAAACAAACAGCATGAATGTCAATGGTTACAGGTTTCCTGCTTTCTTTAAAATATTATTGTGTGTGTTCAACAAAAGAAAAAAAGTCAAATAGGTATGCAACAAGTAAAAGGTGATTAAATGGTGACAGAATTATTAGTTTTGAATGAACTATCCTTTTAAGGGTGAGTATATGGTGAATTTAGGAGGAAATCTCCTTTAATATATTTTTATTTATTAAAGTACAATTAATATTATTATTATTATTATTGTTTAATAAAAGGTGCCCTTTTTTCCACTTGAGCCCCTGCCCCTAAAAGGTCTCTGCACGTCCCTGCTCACGATCATTTTGAATCCTTGTTTACTTTCCTTCTCCTTAAACATGTCAAAATGTACAATGTTATTCTAAAATGTGTGATATTTGTAAATTGTTGGAAAATTCTATAAATAAAGTTGGAGAAAAAAGAAATAGTGACATCAAGAGGACTTTACCTCAGTATAGCCCTATTTTAGGCAATACACACTATAAAAATAAATGTAAATTTTTACACAGCATACATTTTTCTGTATGCTGTGATTCATGTCTTTTTATTTTCCCAATTTATTTATGATTTCGAATTGCATTATGGGACCTTGATCTTTTTTTAACAACTTCCAACCTTGGAAAGTTGGTAAAAGTGACTTTTACGAAAAACATTTATAGTTTAAACTTATATATTTGGATTGGTGTTGTATATTACACTACAAAAACCTTGTAAACTGTAATAAACTTTTACAGACTTTATTTCTCTCTATATTTTTTCTTATACATTATAATATTTCAAACTGCTAAAATAAAGTTTAACATCAAAAGATGCCGAGATCAAGTTCCTATAATGCAATTCACAACTGCAAATAAACCGAAAACACTTATAAAACACAAAATACGGAAAGTTAATTAACTGATATTTTTCACAGTACAGAAATCCACTGTATGTACAAAAAAAATACAAATATCATCAGGATATTATACAACTATTACAGAAACAGTGACACCAAGAGGACTTTACCTCAGTGTAACCCATGCTGGCGGCGGCTATAAGGGCCTGCTGGACTGCGATGCTTTTATTAAAGCTCCCAGATGGTGGCGATGTGGAGCGCTGAGTCTGCGTGTCCTCCTGCGTCTCTTCTTCAATCTCTTCTGGAGGCTCTTCCTGATTCTGTTGCTCTTCTTGAGGCGTCTCTGCTGGATCCTCGTGCTGCTCTGACCCGGAGGGTGGTGATTCTGTGGGCGTGGCCTGTGTTGGAGAGGGCGTGGCATCTGGTGGGGTGGGGGAGGGTGTGGCCTGTGGTTGAGAAACGGGAGAGGGCGTGTCCTGAGACTGTGTGGGCGAGGGGCTCTGAAGGTGTGTTTGACCCCAGTCGTTCTGAATGAGGAACTTGAGCACGTCCAGGTGTCCTCTGAGAGCTGCGTGCACCAGCGCACACTGACCATGCTTGTCCAGGTGGTCCAGCTAAGGAGAAGACAGAAAGACATATAGGTGAAGTCAGAATTATTAGACCTCCAGTGAGTTCTTTTCAAATATTTCCCAAACGATGTTTAACAGAGCAAGGAAATTTTCACAGTATTTCCTATAATATTTTTTCTTCTGGAGAAAGTCTTATTTGTTTTATTTCGGCTAGAATAAAAGCAGTTTTGAATTTTTTAAAACCATTTTAAGGTCAATATTATTAGCCCCCTAAATCAATATAGGTTTTTGATTGTCTACAGAACAAACCATCGTTATACAATTATTTGCCTAATTAACCTAGTTAAGCCTTTAAATGTCACTTTAAGCTGAATACTAGTATCTTGAAAAATATCTAGTCAAATATTAACCACTCTACAGTTCAGAGACTGGTGTACCTTTGCTTTCCTCTTGCAGAGTGAGGTGACGATACTCAGGTGTCCGGCGGCGGCGGCGTAGCCCAGCGGAGTGAGTCCGCTCTCAGACGCAGAATCCACACTGGCTCCGTTCTCCAGCAGCAGGTTCACCATGTCTGCATAACCCAGATGAGCGTGAACACACAGCACCGGAGCGTTGTTCAGCACCTCCGTACGGTAGTTCACATTCGCACCGCCCAGGATCAGCAGCCGGGACACCTGAACACAATTGTACACGTTATGTTAATTTACACATTTACAATTTAAAGGGACAGTTCACACAAAAATGGAGATGTTTTGAAGAATGCTAGCAGTAATGGATCATTTTTACAAGAATGTTTATGACACTTTTAATGGCCATGAGCATCTTAAGGCCTTTTAAATATTAAATAAAGTATTATTAATAGATTAATAATAGATTTTATTAATAATAATAATATTCAACCTCAAGTTGACTCCCCTCATTGACTTCCATTATAACGACATTTTTTGATTGCAAAGCCTTGACAGCATATAATCATGCATTCCTGATTTTTGCTGGTTTTTCCTGTAGGAAAGAAGTAAAGTTTTACATTTTATGCAGTTGGCAGCATTAACCCATTAGATAGGCCTACGTTTCTGGCTTTCATATGGAGTTCTGTGGAGTAAAACAGCAGATTATAGTGTGTGTGCTGAAATACTTTGTTTACTATGTTCTGAAAGCTGAGCTGCTTATTTTGATTTTACGGATGATTTTAAAATTGCAAATTGTACCTTCTCCCAACAGGGAAAACCACCAACAATCAAGAATGCATGATTATATGGTGTCATTGTTTTGCATTTGAAGCTATATAAGAAGCTATATTTGAAGCTCATTATAATGAAAGTCAATGGGGGAAAAAACAGCCACCAACATAATGAAAGGGTAGTAATTTTGCCCCAAAATTCTAAGCATTTTCACAAAATATGTATCAAAATAAGATTTGTTACCAAAAATGATTCCATTTGCAGAAAACAGAGAAGGTTTTGGCCAAATTAAGACTCAAAAATCACTCCAGAATGGATGAAAACACCCTTAACAGCACACACGGGTTAATAAAGTTTATAATATTTAAATTCATTTTAAAATGTATGTACATTTCAAGAGTTCACATTTAGCTGATGATTTAATATAAGTTTGTTTGGCATGCTGTCCCGGGAGAGAGCCCTGAGCTCAAGGAATGATCGAGCCCAGGGCTCCCTCCCATTTGTAGAGCGAGAGGGCAGCTTGAGCTTAGGTAGATCTCGAACTCCCCAGCTGCAGTATCTAAGGATCACTTGAGGAGAAAGTGAGTTAGACGAGTGCCCGAATTGCTAATCTGTTATGAGTTATGTATATCTTTGGATGGTGGGAAGAAACTGGAGGACCCAGGAGAAACCCACGTGGACACAGGGAGATATACAAACTTTGCACAGAAACACCCACCAGCCTGACGAGGACCAGGGCTGGCAGTGTTCTTGCTGCGGGGCAACAGTGCTAACCACTGGGCCACTGTGCTGCCCAATCTATGAAAAGGAGGAGAAGGGGGAGGAGGGGGGGGGGTTCTTCCATACAAAGATAAATGTGGACTGAAAACTGTTGTTATTTATAGTAAATGGGGAATCATATGATCGGGAGATCATGATTAGTTAATGCGAGACCAGCTGTGGTAAATCATAAGCACGTGATCCTCTCGAAATTAGTTTATAAATAAACTTCACTTATAAAGCTATACTTTGCATTACGTCATCTTTGCATCAAATTACAAAAACAATATTAATGTAACAGTCTGTAAACTAAGAATGAAATCTGGATATAAGGCATTTGGCGTGTTTTCACTGATGCACCAGTGTCAACTGCAAACAAAAGTAAGTGCTGGGTACCTTTATGTTGGGTGTGTAAAGGTTTCTGAGTGATGACAGAGCTGTAGATAAACTCTCTGTACTGTACGACACCCACAGCCCTTGCAAAATAGATGAAGAAACCCCGACCTTCTTACTCAGGCCCTGCAGTATAAGATGACAACAACACAAAAAGGCTTAATGCAAGAAAGCATTACCTGCAAAATAAGGCATTATGGAAATTTATTATGAAATATATATAATATATAATACCTTTACCTTAAAAATGTGTGCTTTCAGTATATGGTGACCCAGCTCAATGGTCTGCTGCCTATTTAGTTTGTTTTCTTGTCTGGAGAACCAGAAAGCCAGAAGAGTGTGGCCATTCCTTCAAAAAATAAAATAAATAAAAAAATCCAACTGAAACAGAATACTGTATGGAGGGGGCGGAGATTTGTATTTTTACTCTTCCACTTATCTTCACTCGCAGCAAACTAACAGTTAGAGGGGCGTGGCTAAGCAGATTTCACCCAAACTATCAAACTGACGTCATCAGAGGAAGGAATACCATTCCAGAGCGGAAACAATTGGTCAGATTGAGTCAAGATTAATAAACAATTTTTTACATTTTTTTAACTATGGAGTGGATTAATATGCACAAATTAATTGTTAACTTTAAAGGGATAGTTCACCCAAAAAGGAAAATTTACTTATCCTCAAGCGGTTACAAATCTTTGTGAATTTAAAATAAACACTGAAAATTTGATTACATGCAGATTTAACAGATTTAACAGAGACCAGTCTAGACTGATCACACCGATGTTATTATACGCTTCAGGAAGCAGCCTAGACTGATCACAGTAATGTTATTATACGCTTCAGGAAGCAGCCTAGACTGATAAAAGTGATGTTATTATACGCCTCAGAAACCAGCCTAGACTGATCACACCGATGTTATTATACACTTCAGGAAGCAGCCTAGACTGATCACATCGATGTTATTATACGCTTCAGGAAGCAGCCTAGACTGATCACACCGATGTTATTATATGCTTCAGGAAGCAGCCTAGACTGATCACTGTGATGTTATTATACGCTTCAGGAAGCAGCCTAGACTGATCACACCGATGATATTATACGCTT